>CM019176.2:58058171-58225747 GCA_009739505.2 Apolygus lucorum
GTGGCACATAGCTTCCTCGCATCCACAACCCAATTGTATAGATGTTCCGATGCATAGCAGTTAATCTCAAAACATCAATCTCTAAGTACCTTTCACTACCCTCATAGGGGACCATCTACACGCCAATCTGAACAATCCTAGAAAATTTCATCAAATTCGGATGAAAAGTGTTATGGCTGTTACGGATTTTACGTTTGCGCATGCGCAGAGGCTACTGTCAATTTTACGGCCCTGATTTTCATTGGCGACCATCTACATCCTAATCCGCATAATCTTGAAAATGTCATCAAAATCGGATAGAAAATGTGGAAGTTATGGCTGTTACAAGGAATTCACGTTGGCGCATGTGCAGCGGCTACAAGTAATCCGGGGTTAGTTATTTTCATAGAGGACCATCTGCACGCCAACCAGCACAATCCCTGGAAATTTCATCGAAATCGGATGAGAAATGTAGAAGTTATGGCTGTGGCAAGGGTTTCATGACAGACACACAGACAGACACGGAACCAAAATTGTTCAGGAAGGTCTGAAACGTAAAACGCGAGTGGAAATTTTGATTTTGGAGAACTTTTTTTTCCAACCTTCAAAAGTGAAGACAAAGCTTCCCGCTACCTTGGTGGACTCGGAAGAAATATAGGAGCTGAGGCGGAAGGAGACGAAGCCCCCATCAGAATAGCCAACATTACATAACAAAAATGAGAGCCGCAGTTTTACAACAGCACTACCAACATGAATCTATTCTTGAGTTGTTGGTGGTACCTAGGTCGAACAATTAAAATTGACCCTTGACGTCATCAGCAAAAGAAGATAGACATCTGTGTGAACCAATTTTGAATGAGAAACAGTGCTAACATCACAATTAAGAAATTAATCCTTGAAGTATTCAGAATAGTAGCACAATATCTTTTGAGTAAACCGATTTTGAACGAGAAGCAATGGTACCAAATGGTAAGCAATGGAATAGGAGGTCGTCTGAACCGCCAAGAGAGCCTGTAGATGCTGTAGCATTTATGCGACTGAAAGATTATTTTTCATTAAAGATTTTCAATTTACGTTACATTTTCATTCATTTTCCCTTAAACTCATCTTTTAAATAGCTAGTATCTATTTTTTTCGTTCATGTACGTCAATTCGACGTAGTGTTGGTAGGGTGTTGTAGGGGTAGAATCTGAGTGTTGGCACTCCAGGGTTAAAGAAAGTGCCGTGCAAAATAGAATGTAAAGTGTCCAAACATATATCTAACAAACAAACAAACAAAAAATCTTTGTCCCGCGACACTCCAAAGTGAGTATTTCCTCCTTTGCCCCTTCAGCGATTTGAAGTCGATCAAAAAGGAAATTATTTTTCGTGGATGTTTTCTCGGGAAGTTTTAACAACAAGAGGTCTGGAAGATCAGAAGTGGGATATCCATCAGTCATTATCAGTTGTATATGTTGGTATTAATTTTTACCAACAATAATTTCAAATTATCGTCTTGGTAACATCAGATTTCACACGAACTAAATTCGATTTCTTCAGTTCTATTCGTGGCAAACGATCTCAAAACAAGTCTCAAAACCCATTCCGATAAGTCGACTGCTGGTGAAGAGGGGATGACTGGAATGAATGGGCGATAATAACACAGAAAAGCGAGGGCTGTCAGACTAATCTATATGTAAATCTATCAGACTGGTGGAGGGAGGGGTTGAGCGGTTGACACCAACTTGTCCACCTATTGTGGCGAACACGGCTTGAGGACAAAAGCTCCTTCCTGTCGGTGACAATGCAGGCAACGCCACCGCCCTGAGGGCTGCTTCCCGGCTGCAGCGTCAGATTTGCAAAACAACTAATAATCTTCTTTGTGCCGCATTCCTCAGTGTTTCATTTCACCCTTCCTGAGCGTTCAAAACTCGACATAAAAGCGTTTTGGAATCCTCGAAGAATACTTCTTTCCAACACAGAAAAACATTGTATTCAGATTCACCAAGGCAATTTTGGTTTATTATTTTCAATAAGTAGGTACCTATTCAACCTTTGGAATTGACCAAGAAAATAAAATGTTAACCACCCCCTTCTAAATTTGATGGTTTACGCTTCAAATTACTTAGAATCCAAAACGCTGCAAATTATTACACAAAGGTTTATTATTTTTCTATATAGATCATTCGTCTGCAAAGAGCACGGCTTTGTCATTTGTCACCATTGTCACCATCTGCCAACATGAAGAAAAACATCTCGGTCAGCTGACATTTGAACGGAGATTAGGCCTCTTTTGTGATTCACACTCGTGTTGCTGATTTATCGTCCATTTAAGTCCAACCCTTAAATTCTCGTAAGGAACGAACGGTTTTTCGTACAGGGCTCCTCGTGGCCTCAAAAAATTCTAAAAATTCTATATCATCTTAAATAGATGGAAAAACAGTACCTTTATATCACAATTTTTTGAGTTAGGGCGTTTTCAAAATTTCAAAATTCATTTTTGAACCCTTAGAAGTGACTTACATCAACCTAAATCTTCGGGGCACAACTAGACCCCAAGTGGAGCCTACATACCAAATTTCATCAAAATCGGTCAATGCTAACTGAGGAAAGTGCCGCGTACGGCTGATGGACGGCCAAATTTTTATTCGATTTTTGGACTCTACGCACCTTGAAACGTGAACCAACAAATTTTGAGGGGGCTAAAGCATTTTTTTTTTCTTGGTCGATTCCTAAGGTTCATTATTGAAAATAATAAACCAAAATCGAATAGAAAAAATCCGTCCGTCCGCAGTACGCGGCTTCAACCTTAGTTCCTATGGTCCGATTTTGATGAAATTTGGTATATGAGCTCCATTTGGGACCTAGTTGTACCCCGAAGCTTTTGGTTGATGTCGGTCACTTCTGAGGGGTGAAGAATAAGGGTAGTAATTTTTAAAAAACGTTCTAGCGCAAAAACTCTCGAAATAGAGGTATTGTTTTTTCACCAATTACAGATAGTGTTGAATTTTTAGAATCGATTGAGACCACCCAGAGCTTTGTAGGACCAATCGTTCGCTCCCAATGAGAACTCAAGTTCCCTCAAGGGTTCGACTCATGAATAATAATAAAAACTTGTGTGGACAGTAAAAGAGGCGTAATCTCCATCGAAAGTTTAGGTGACCAAAATTTTCGTTTCTTCGAGTTGTACTCAGTTTTGCGTCCTTAGCGACCGGTAATCCAAGTTCCTAATGAAGGCACCCACAACACCCTATCGCTCCAAGTTGAAAGTGAAGTGTTTATTTCTTCCTAATAAACTTGATTGTGAAGTAGGTATGTAGTTGATAGGTAGTGACAATGGCAAAGCTGGGTTCTTTGCTGACGGGTGATCTATACAGAAAAATAATAAAAATTTTGTGTAATAATGTGGATCGTTTTTTATTAATATTTACAAAGTTAGTGTTGTGATTTCGAACGTTAAATGAATCGATGGTCCACTTCTTAACCCTCTCAAGTCCCAAAAAATTAGAAATAAGTATTTAGTGTTTTTGGACCCAACAAACCAAACCGCGTTTTGAAGTGACTGTCAATAACCAAAAACTTCGGGCACAACTAGAACTAAAATGGGGTCAATATACCAAAGTTCATCAAAATCTGTCAACAGGAACTGAGCAAAGTGCTGCGTGCGGACGGAAAATAGTTGATTCGATTTTTGGATTCTACAAATAGGTATGTACTTACCATGAAGCAAACCCAAACCATCAAATTTTGAGGGCGGTTATAATTTTTTTCTTGCTCGATCTCATGAAAATAATAAACCGAAATCAGCTGATGCGATGGTGGGAAAGTATAATATACTTATACTATGTACAATATACTATACATATTATGTCTTAACCAAACTCTCAGAAGTCCGCTTCACTCCCTAAATAAAAACTCGTAAGTCCTATTTCACCTATTTTCGAAGTGAAAAATAATACATATAGGTACATGGAAGGGTATATAATATCATGTACGTCCATGGAAAGTTTTTCCTCTCCCCTGGAAAAATTTTTGAATTCGGACTTAAAAGAGCTTAGAGTAGACCATCGATATTTAGCCAAAATCATTCCTAACATGCGGTTCAAACCGTCTTCGTACATGCATTTCTTCATACTTCCCTCCACGAAAACTTTTGCATCCTGACGTTGCTATCTTCATCGATGATAAAATTACTGCTCTTTGGGTTCTATTCAGCACGGGTCCATCATGTATTATTCCAGGACAACACAGAATACTACGTCAACAGAAGACTCGTCAAAGAAGAGGTTAAATTCCAGTTGACCACATTCCCAATCAGTTGACGTTGTGTGTTTTGTTGGGTCAATCTACATATTTGATGTACAAAAAAAAAAAATAAATAAAATTCATCATGCTTTCATGGGTATCCGTGCAGGATAGCAAACTCTTACAATCTCTTCACAAATTCTTAATAATTTACATTCATTCTTTCGAGTCGAACACTCCTGCGTCTCAAGGACAACTGCAACTTCACCGGTGACAAAAATATTGTTTTTTTTTCACCGTTTATTCTGATACTGAACTGTAAACAAGAAGGAATGAAAAAAAAAAAAAAAAAAAAAAAAAATCGACAGGCTCTTGCAGTCCTTGAAGAGATCATTGGAATTTGAGTGGCAGTCAATTTTCAAACACTCACGGATATTTTTCTCAAAATTTTACCACAACAAATGGCAGTTTTTGAAAAGTCCATAACGCAAACTATTTTTCAAATTTTGAAAAAAAATTGGCTGGCGGGGGAGAAATACGAGGTAAGTACAAAAAATTTACAGGAGAGCATTTTAAAGTTTAAAATTTGATTCCCAATTCAGGAATCCACAATAATTGATACTTAACCCTGCCATTTTTCACGCAAATATTCTAAAATCGAAATGATAGCTCGAGTTGCCCCTCAAATTACATCTTAATGGTAAATTCAGTGGTTTTTTTTAACTGTCGAGTTACCTGGTTACGTGCAGTCTAATTTCCATACTTACTTACTTGGTTACGAGCAACCAAATTTTCAGACTTACCTGCTCACCCACCTTAAGAAAACCTAATACGCATAATTTAGTACACTGGGAAAAAGCAGGTAAACTCAGTTACTGGTCTGTTCTCGAAACAGAAATTTCGGGAGTTAACCGAATAATCACTAACGCCCCAGCCAATAGGAAGCATGAAACGCTGATACTCGCAAACGAAAGCTGACACAAAATAACGCCTACAATGAAAATATCTGAATTTTCTCCAAAAAACGACTTACCTGGTTTTTTCCCCCCCAGCCAGCAAATTCACTCTTTAGTTCTCTCACGAAATGTTGGTCAATTTCCTCGTTATTATGGGCTTTTTGCCACCATTTTGATTTTTTTTTTTAAAGGTAGTCTCAGTTCTTATTTGTGTGCAGTATTGATTCGCGCAAGAAAACATACGGGTTTGTTTTACGACGTTCCAACGAATGGCCTGGAGAAAATTTGAAGCAATTGTTCCATATTCTTTGAAAATTCGTCAAAACAACCTACATTAATGAAAAACGTTACACCTAATACACCCCAAACCGAAAGGAAGGAAAAAAGGTGTTAAAAATCCAGTCACAATGAAATATTGATTGTTTAATTCATCTAAACGGATACTTTTTTTTTCAAAATTTGACCACAAATGTTTGTTTTTAGAGGAAACTAGTTTTTCAAATTTTGAATATAATATGACTCCTTAGCACGCTTATGAAATTTTGACCAAAATAAGCCATTTCATTATGGATATTTTGGCAAAATTTTGGATTTTTTCAAAGGTAGTTTCAGTTCTTATCTAAATGCAGTATTGATATGCGCAAGGAACGCGTGAATAACGTTACACTTGTACACTCTGAAGGGGATGGAAGGAAGAAAGGAGATGAAAATCAAATCACAATAAAATGTTGATTTCTTTATTTTTTAAATAGGATAATTTGTAGTCCTAATCGAAGGTAAATGAGAAGACAGTACCTATTCAGGAATGTTAAAAACTCAATTAAGAATATTAGGAACAATTTTTTTTCTCATCTAATCACCAGAGTAATAAAAGTAAGCAAATAAACGATTACAAACCGAAACGAGGTGGAAGATAAAACATGACTGAACGATCCTGAAAGATAGTTTTTTGTTGTTTACGCACAATAAGTAGTATTTTTCCATATGATTATGACTCAGATCTTACGAAGTAAGCTACAAAATGTCTTACGTGTAGGAACTTTTTTTTTTAAATTTATAAGTAGGAGTGAAAATTATACAAGAAATAACTAAAGGAGTCCGAAAGATTCAAATTGAAGGTCTTACTCATCTAAAAATGTCGCAACAAATACGATAACAATAAGGAATGATCGCAAATTGAAGACCCTGCAGCAACAAGCACAACTTAAAAATTGCTGTTTTTGAGATAATATTCGTTTCGAACTCGTTTGTACTAGCTCTAGAACTACCTAGTAGGCGGGTAGTTTTGGAATTTTCTCTTTTCATTACTAAATCGGGGGAGTACTTACGAGTTTGAAACGAGCATTAACTCTAATTGAACCATGGTATCGATAGTGTCGCCGAAAACACCTCAAGAGCTCCACAGAGTGTCATTGGAGTAACCAAAATTAAATTGGAATTTTAAATTACCGGTTTTTGTTCCTTCAGAGGAACATCTACTTCAAAGGTCCTTCAAAGGTCAAATGGATTTTCGATTTGTGTCATCAATGGATAGGTTTCTAGACAAAAACCTACCCAACTGAAGTCACTCTAACGTGTGGGAGAAGCAAGAAACTTGAGAAAACCAAAGTATGGTGCCTCCGCCAGTCTGCTAGGTTCCATGTGAAGCGATTTTATTAAGATATTGCCTAAAACCAAGCTTTTCAGCCTCAGAAAAGGAATATCTTCGCAGAAGGTGAGTTGAATTGACTGGCTCACGTTCCTCTGAAGGAACAGATTCCTGTAAGGTGAAATGCAGGTGTCCCTTCAAAGGAATACAGTCTTGTTTGGGTAAGCTTTTGTCGAGGAAAGTTTAGCTGATAATTGTGTTTTTTCTGTTTTTTTAAAAGAAATAATGGACCGTTTGCGACAGAGATTTATCCCTCGGGGCTCAAAACTTGAGGATCTCGCTATCGCAGTGATTCCCAACAATAATTCAGGTTCGGAAGACCAATCACTTCGAAATTGAAATGGCACAAAGCCCAGTAAAATTACTCAATTCTGAATTAATTTAGAACCTTTATGATTTGTCTGTAAATTAGAACTAGTCAATAAGAAAACTACAAAACTTTCGTGTCACCATTGAAAATGTGATACTGCGTCTTAGTAAGGCAAATAAGACTCGATTATCCATACGGTAATAAAACTAGAAAATACTGAAACTATAATGCCTTATTTCATCACCCTTTCTTCCATCAAAGCAAGCGAATAGTACCATTACCAGGGAACATGTTCCTTCTAAGGAACACCTTACATGTCCCTTTCGAGGAACAACTCAAAAATGGAATGTTTAAGGATTTTTATTGATTTTATTGCATTTCTTGGTTATTTGAGATGCAAGGGAGATAAAAATGACGGCAAAATAATTTTCAGGTAGTGGAATCACCGAGTGAACCATAAAGGGTAAATAGACAGCGCAATTTTTGTGGGCTATTAGAAGCCTCAAAATAGTCATGACAAAAATATCCAAGAAAATCGAAGAAATAATTTTCAAAGTTTTTATCATAACATAATTTTTATATTTTTAATAACTTTCATAAAATGGTTCAAAAATTTAAATCTGTCCATTGGTTTTTGATTGCAATTCAAATCTAGTTAACCTGGTGACACCTTGGGACAGCTGTGGAATTCCCAAGATGTTATCGATGACACTAGTGACACCATGGTTCAATGAGGGTTAACTCATGATCCGCAATTTCGGACTTGGCTTGTTGCTGCAGGGACTTCAATCATCATTTAACGTGAAAAAAAGGACAAAAATAAGTAGTGAATACTTGAACGAGTCTATACAACAATCAAATTGACAAAGTCAACCTTCAATGGTGAACATTTTGAGTAACGTTGCCACAACACCTGACAGTTCTGGAATGCAACGAAGACCAAACACCTTGCGAAGGCCGTCGCCTGACCGCGGCAACGTAAAAAGTAAAAACAAATAATCAAAATAAAGTTTGCCAAATTATAATACGAAACGCTGTCATTTAAAGAAGCCGGTGAAATAGAAAAGCCTCGTAGCCAAGATAACTTTTCACCTAGATAATGTCGAGGGCAACCCTCCGATTCTATTTACAAAATAAAGGACAGTTTTTCCTACGATATCCGCAGAAAAAAGGCACTAAATCAACCACCTACAGTCAGAACAGAAATAGAACATGAAATGAACCTTTCAATTGTCACCTCCTTAGAAACATACAAACTAAAATGTTTACTTCAACCTATCAAAATGCACCAATGTTCTACTTGCAGGTACAAATGCGCATAATTATTATGCATTCTTGCAAAGCCGGAGGTAAACTAAAACAATAACGTGCTCGTTCTATTGCTAATAAAATTCATTTCTACGATAAACACTTGTAGCGCCTTTATTCTACGGTATATGGCACAAACTATTCTTACAATCTAGATTATTATACAAGGTGTTTAATAATTATTTTGTTAGATCTCGGAATCACCTAAGAAACCAAAGTCTAATCTCTGGTGTCATTTACCACGAAACCTGTGAGAAATTATGGGAGGAGGGCGCTCGTGTACTTTACTGTACGGAAATCACCACCAACTAACACAGTGTATTTTAATACCATTTGGCACTCATATTTGGCTTGACGTGTTTTAATTTCATTAGAATCCGATGGTATTTATCGGTAAATTTACTGATTGAGTTGATAGATAAGAAGGAAGAACCAAATGAAGGAAAGTACCAGAATGAGAAAGATGAGCCTTTAATAATTAATTATAAGATGTTTCATAAGTTTTGGCACCACATTTTATTTCGGTCAATAATGATGATGAAAGAGTGGGTTTGATAGGTCTCTCTAGTCTCCCAAGGAAGCGGAAGCATTGTTTCTACTTTTCAAGGTTAAAATGGCGGGTAGTTATCTGGAAGAAAAATCCGTGAAAATCAAACGCTTGCATACGAGTCTGCAACACATTGGGACATTTTATGTCTTTAGTTCCCAAGCGACAACTAAACAAGCGGCGTAGTTTACAACACCCATTAATAACATTAATAAAATTTATTATATCGTGATTCCACTCTCAAAAAAAAAGTGCGCTTAGTAGATCGGCTGTACATCATACACTTATCCTCCGCAAAATTGTTATGACAGCAATGCTCAAAAATCTCTGTGAATTGCCGGACTCCCATCAACCCCATCAAGTTAGCTGACCTAGAGAGGTTGAAGAATTACATTCCTGAAGAACATTTTTAACATTCATGTTGGCCAAATAATAAAATGATCATATAAATCTTTTATATTATGATGTTTTGTGTACATATTTTCATCAAAATGTGTTTCATTCAATGAATAAAGCTGTTTATTTAAACGATTTCAGTCCTAAAAAATCGATTTTTTTAAAAAAGGGGGTGTGTGACTAGCATTGCAAGCTGCAATTTGATACACCTCCCCTTACTGAAAAAATCTGAAAAATTCCGTAGGATTGTGTAAAAATTTTCCAAAACGGGTGTTGGCGAGAAAAAAATCTCAAAAAAGCCTATGTAAAAATTTGAAGTCCATTCCTATTCTTTCTTTTTTTTTTTTTTGTCGAAAATTCGCTAAAATTGATTGTGATTTTGGGATCTCATATACCTATTATCTAACAGAGGAATGAGGACGACTCAACAAGTCGGGAATCCCTCCAGCTGTTTCGAAATGTGGCGCAAAATTGCGTACAGTTGCGCATTGCGCACGATGTTCTTCAACGGCCAATTCCCCCTCGACCAACATTCTGTAATAACCTTACCGAGTTCGGTGAATATCGGTGTAAACAGACAAGGAGATTCATATTTTAGCATACATTTTCGCACTTCTGAATTTTCTAAAATTATTTTCTCGTGAAATTTTACGTAGATTTTGAATTTGAGATAGAAACTGAGGGTTCCTAAATTTCGAGCGCTTATCTACAATATTCCCTGAATTTACATGATTCATGTAGAAGGGAAGATATTAGGGTTAAATGAATTTTTGTATCTCAATTATTGACCAATATAAAGTGAGTGGTTTGTAACTTATGAAATATCCTAAAGAAGGATATTTTTTAGGTGTTAAAATGCCTTTCCTAATTTATTGGTTGAGATGGTCGATAATAGTAAAATAATAATAATAAAACATACGAAAAGAAGTGCCAATGGAGTTTGAGAAATCCAAAAAAGGTAGTCTTTTTTCTTTCTAAGTAGGTTCCGTGGGGTACGTGATAGATGTGGTACCTACACTGTGTAGCGTAAGGGCTTCTTACGGTCTCCTGAGGGTCGCCTAGACGTCGGAGGGCGATTTCTTCTCGCTGGGGACGCAGTGTCAGGGTCAGAAAATGACCGTCAGAGGCCTCCGGAACTCCTGGGAGGACGACGTCGGAGGGGTCGTCTGGTACGCGGGGTACCCGGGGTGGAGGGTCGGCGGAGGGTAGAAGGTAGGTTGATTGTTGTTCCCGGGCGACCCCGCTCCTGAAGACGAGGATGACGTTTCGGGAGCTTCGGTGCGCCCTTCTTCGGGGGACGTGGGTGCTGGCTCCTCTTTCGGCTCCAGCAGGTTCATGGGTTGGTAGGGCTTGAGATCCAAATTCGGACTCTGGTAGACTTCACTGGGGTACATGCTCTTGGCGGACTCAAAATACTTGGTGAAGGTCGGGTCTAGGTAGTTGTAAGGGCTTTTGTACTCGTGGCTGTACTTGGGGTCCGCGTAACCTCCGAAGTGACCTACTGATGAGTAGGCACTCCTGTATTTGTCTTCCATTGAGTATTTCATTGCTTCCATCGAACTCACCACCTGGAAAAAAACAACTTATTTTTTAGAAATTTGTTTCTCAAAAATTGATACAGAAACCATCCATATGGCACCGAGGAAAGTTGAAATCTACACAAATAACGCTGCAAATTATTACACAAAGGTTCATTTTTTTCTATATGGATCACTCGGCTGCAAAGAACACAGCTTTGCCAGACTAAGCTAAGCCTACTAACCATAGATACTACCGACCTACTACTTACTACTTACGTACTTCACAATCATCTTTATTTGGAAGAAATACTGCTTCACACCCAGATTGAAGAAACGGAGTTGTGGGTGCCTTCATGGGGAAATTTGATTACTGGTTGCCAAGGACGCACAACTGAGCACAACTTTGTACAACTTTTATTCACCTAAAGATGAGGCCTCTTTTGCGATTCACACTCGTGTTTCTGATTTATCGTAAGTCCAACCCTTAAATTCTCGTAGGGAGCGAACGGCTGGTTCTAAGGAGCTCTGGGTGATCTCATTCGATTCTAAAAATTCTATAGAATCCTAAATTGAAGGAAAAACAATACCTTCATACCAAATTTTTTGAGTTAGGGCGTTTTTCAAAAATTCAAAATTCATGCTCAATAATTGTTTGTTGACGTGTAACAAAGCGCTTTTTCCAGCCCTCATTAATTTGGTAAAGGGCGAAAAATTGGCAACGTGAAAAACGTTGGATGAATCAATAGCTTTTCAATGAGTGGTGAACGATTTCAGTGGGTTGGATGATACAAAAGTTATGTGATTCCTGGCAACAGATCTAAAATGCATTAAATTAGGGGGTTCGCTATTTTCGTAACACAATTTTGTGACCTTTTGACCAGTTAGCTAACGACTAAAACATGTTCCATGTTAATAAAAATAATGGACGAAGGTAGTTTTTGACATTTTCTATTTTTGTATTTTTTTAGTTAGTAGAAAGTTCTTCAAAATTATGTTGAAATGTGTTAATGGTTTTCCAGTAAGAATAGTTTTCAAGATTGGCAGAGGTGAGATTTTGGTGATTGAGGAGGGATGGAAGATAGTGGGAGAATAATTGCAGAGAGAACATAAGTAGGTTGTTTTGTTTTCTTTATATTTTTTAATGTTTGTCTGTGTGTTAGTGTGTTTATTGTTCAGTTCTTGGTTGCTTATATTCTTATTGATTTTTAGATGACGAAGAATAGGGTTAATCTTGGTGGCTCATTTTTAATGGTTTTAATAAAAAGTAATTATTAAGTAATAACATTTTTTTGGCATAATATTTTTGACTGGTTGGTTATACTAACCGTGATTGTTCATGCTACTGTTATTTTTTAGTCTTCAATTAATTGTTTTTTCTTGTAGGCTTGAGAAAGGGGCCATAGTTTGCCCCGAAAACGCTTGCCGAAAAAATGTAATAAAGTATATTGACGTCCTCTGCTTCCTTCTCCACAACAACCAAGAAAATAAAAATAATAAAGTTCACTTGAATAATTTTCATATATATCCAACTCCGCCTATCTTAGGTATTTTATCAAAATTTCCCTTTTAATTTAGTAAACTGTTATCTGGAGGTGAGTAGGAAGTTCAAAAACATGGAATAATGGTGATTAAAATGTCTACAGTAGGTAATTACGTCACAAATAAGTTATTGTTTTCCTTGGAATGTTGATAAACTGTCGATAGACGTTGTTGATACGTCATTGAGGACTTTGGATCGCAAGTAGACAGTAATCAGCCTTGAGGAAAGACTCAAGTGAAGCGGGTGTATCATTTTTCCCTCCTTTTTTTCATCAAAATATATTCAAGATGGCGAGTAGGCGTGGTCCTGTCCTCATCTGAAGCGGCATAAATATTCTAGCGGGAGGGCAGAGCGAGAGTCGCGTGAAGACCGTCGGCAGACGCGTCACGCGAACGGAAGTCGGGGGACTCAGTCGTTGGGCTATAAATCCTCGGGGGTCGGCTGGGGTGGAATCGAGCTTTTGAAGAAACAAGCGGTCTTCTTTTTAGATGTAAAGCAGGCTCGATCTCAACGATAACGTCATACCCTCCTCAGCAGGTTCGACGGGCCGCACGCCACCTGGAGGAGGAGGTACGCACGACGGAGGTCTTCCCCGATCTTCCTGGGGTGAATGAAATAATGAATGATTCAGGAGGATATTTTCGTTCGAATTTAGCCCTGAAAGAAGCCCTTCGGAGTTATTTTGCTACCTACATAATACTCAGCTTCTTGTTTGAAAATGAAAATGAAAATAAAATGTCTCTAAATGTTTCTCTCACTCGACTGAAACAAGCTGTTTCAAGAGCCTAAAGCTAGGGGGGGGGGGGTCTCGTTGTGCCCCGAAGATTTTGTATATTTGTATGTTAAGGTATTGTTTTTCCATCAATTTAAGATAGTATAGAATTTGTAGAATTTGTTGAGACCACGCGGAGCTCTGTAGGACAAACCGTTAGTTCCCTACGAGAATTTAAGGGTTTTACGTACGATAAATCAGAAACACGAGGTGTGAATCGCAGAAGAGGCCTAATTTCCGTTCAAATTAAAGCTGACAGAAATGCGATCGATGTTTTTCTTCATGTTGGATGGTTGGTGGCTTTGCAGACGAGTGATCAATATAGAAAAATAATATACCATTGTGTAATAATTTGTAGCGTTTTTGGTCCCGAGGCAACGATCCATTTCGTACGTTCCATTCGGCAGTTCAGAAAAGCGCATAGAAAAGAGTGAAACAAGTATAGTAAAATTTCCCTCTTAAAATGATCTGAATGGGCAAGGCGATATTACTGACTCCATCTCATAGCCCACAAAAATTCAGCTTTCAACAAAGTTATATTGCCAATGAATTTTTTTCCAGGCATCCTACATACAGGGTGTTCCCAAAAACTCCCCCCCCCCCCTGCTAAAATCGTCCAGATAGTGGTAAAAAAATTATTGTTTTTTTGGATCTTCATGATTTTTTCCACGGAAATCAAATATGACCACAGTGTGCATTGCGCACGCGCGCAACTCAACCAACTTCGTTTTTTCAAGAGAGACCCCCATTTTTTATTGCAGATTCGGATTCTACGTGAAATTTCATGAACCTTTCACCCCTCAACTGATTTTTTTTTATCGCGCCCTCTCAAAGTTGCGCTAACCGCGAGGTTGTGTTAAAATGTCCATGTCTTCATATTGTGTCATTGTCATTCATAATATGATCAGACTAAACTTGGCACCATTATTCTCACAACATCCCTAGGAGGAATCTGGAGTCTGCTCCGCCGCCGCTCCTCTCAAGCACCGAGTCCCCCCGGTTTTATGATCACACTGTTGTAAAGCTGAGCTTTTGGGTCCACTTTTGGGGTTACAGTGGTAAATTAACTGGCAGTTTCAGTGAGGCTTACAAACGGTTGAAAAACTGTACATTTCCGAGATTTTCGAGATTTTACTATTCGGGCTCATTTTTCAACATTTCTTCTTTAAAAAGTTTTATTTAGCACTAGGGCGATAGAGAATTTAACGCTCTTCCCAACGGTAAACTTAAATTTGAATTCTGAATGGAAACAACGGAGTTATGGCTGTTTCAATGGCGTAAGGTCGAAAATACGAAAAACATCTTAGAAGTGAAAAAAGTCGTATTGTAAGGGGATTAAGAAAACCCAGTCAGGAGACAAAAAAAAGTCGCAAATTAGTTGTCGAATTGAACTTTGGCCGGTGGTTGGACCTTAACCGTAACACCCCGTATACATTCGGGTTATGAATACGAGGAAGCCACACCCACTTGGCAGACGTTTTATAAATGTTTTTGATTATTTTTTAAATTGAATTATTTGATTTTATATACATTATAAATTATACATTATGATCAAACGGATCTGAGAGTTGAGAAGAAATTGGAGAAGTGACAGTTAAATGTTCTTTTCTCCAAAATCGTAAGAGATTCTTGAACTGGAATTCAGAGTTCTGGAATTCTCATACAAGGAGGATATAGGAAAGTTTGAACGCCTTTGGGGTAGAAAAACATTTTCTACTCCTCAATTGTGACAAAAAAGGTTTCTTAACTGAAGTGGACAAGGTTTCAAAAGATTGACAGTCAACGAACCATAAGAAGGAACCTACCAAATGCTACAATAACGCGTATAATAAACTGAGTTCTTAAAATTCCTATTCGTCAACCATCAGCTCAGTCGCCTATTAAATATCACAGTACCCGACTATAATTCTCCTCCTAATGTGGCTGTCATTTAGATGACGTGTCCCTGTATGAACCGTCTCAAATATTTTCGTGTCGTATTGGAAACGTCAAAATTCCACGGAGTCATGATTGGAAATGTCCTCTACATGATACGATATCATCTTTGTACTTCGTACTTAAGGATAACTGTCGCTCTTTACTCCTTAGTACCGCGTGGTGTTTTATGCCGTGTCACCTCTTTCTAATTTCGCCGTGTCAACCGTTCCTCATGCGTTTAACGTTTGTGAAATTGATGAAACACGATGATAACTAATCTGCCAGGTAATCCATCCCTGCGTTCTAACAATCCTGAACAATGAGGGCTGAAGCAGTGGCGTTTATGTCATTGTGGGTAAGTATTATGAATTCCAGTTGCTAGGTATCAGGTGATGGAGTTGGATGGTTGTAAAAAGTAATTCCAGTTCGTTAGGAATCGATGTATCTCTAATGCTGATTTTAATAGATATAGTTTTTCGGTCTACAATTTTCACTAATGAACCTTTGGAATCGTGAAAGAAAATACAGTTTTTAATCCCCTTCAAAATTTGTTGGTTTACATTTCAAGGTACGTAGAATCCAAAAATCGAATAAAATTTGGCCCGTCCTTCGTATATAGGCCCTATTTGGGGTCTAGTTGTGCTTTTGGTTGATGTCAGTCACTTCTAAGGGTTGAAAAATAAGGGCTCAAATTTTAAAAAACGCCATAGCTCAAAAACTTCCTATATATAGGTATTGTTTTTTCTTCTACTTTAAATAGAATTGAATTTTTAGAATCGAATGAGACCACTCAGAGCTCTGAAGGACGTACAGTTCGCTCCCTATAAACACTTGAGGGTTGGTGTCACGATAAATCAAAAACACGAGCGTGAATCGCAAATGAGGTCTAATCTCCGTTTAAATTTTAGCTGACCAAAATGCGTTCGTCGAGTTGTTCTCAGTCTTGCGTCGTTAGCAGACAGTAATCAAATTTCCTAATGAAGGCACCCACTATTTCTTCGAATTAATTGTGAAGGAAAATATGGATGGTTGGTACAGGAAAATCCTTGTTTTTTGCAGACGAGTGTTCTATATAAAAATAATAAACCTTTGTGTAATAATTTGCATTGCGATACTAGTCATCCGTTAAATAAAAAACAACAATAATAAATGTGGAGTTGACATTAACATGACAACCAATAAACATATCACCAGATGTTTTTTCTGTCGCTTTTTCGTGACGATTTTTTTTTCGGTAGGTCATCGCAAAAACACATTCTGTGTTAATAAAAAATGTGGGTCCAAAATCAAAATTACCACTTATTTTACTTGTCCATATACATGTGACAAAGTTTCGATCTGTAGATAGCTTTGGTCAATATCTGGATCTCCACTTATAAACAATAATAATTTGAGAGGTTGATGGTTATACTCACGCTGTTGTAGCTGCTGGTGGCTGTAGAAGAGTTGATCGATGAAGTTGCAGTTTGCTGCGCTGCGGCAGCTGCAGCTGCGGCAAAACTGTAGGCCGCAGGGTTGTAGTAAGTGGGCATCTGAGCTGCTCCCATACCTGTAACAGAAATTATGAAATTGTAATTAGTGACTTACGCTGCTGATTCAGGTGAAACTGATCAATTTCCACATCCACACCTCTTCTCATTTATTTATTCAATTTTGTATTGGTTTCAGGACTTGGCCTCTATAGCCTCTACTACGCCCATTGATTCAGAGACAAGCACGAGTTCTAAGTTGAATGGTCGAGGGTGAGACGTTCCATTACTACCGAATGAGTATTTGCATGAGATACAAATAATAACGACTCGAAATGGGGAAGTCGGCATGAGTAGGTACTACCTACCTACCAGCTCAAACATACGAGCGGGTTACTACCGATGGAGAAGAAAGTTCAGGATTCGTCATTCTATTGCGATTCTCCTACGAGAATATTTGAACCTTGGTTACTGTTTTCTCCAGTGAATAGGACATTCTAGGACCTAAAGACGAGAAGTCGAGGATCTAACAGCTATCACCGAAGCCAGACCAAGAACAACAGACAACAAGACAACAAGGCTGACAAGAACAGAGAATAAGACTTCCAAGCTGAGTATTTCTACAACCAGCCACACTCTCATACAACCATAGACCCTACTTTCGTGACTAACTTCAAGAATTCATTAGCTTTCTTATTTCCAGCTTAGTATTTTTTTTGTAATGCAGTGAGAATTGAGAATCTCATTTAGTAGTTAGACGTCTAAGATCGTCTCAAGGGGTAGCTTCTTCTTTTTTTTTTTGCCCTCAATATAAAGGGCATTCCATGATTTTATGCTTATCATCCTCATCTACCGTGCAGCGGTCGCAGATTCCTGACTCCTATCACCCAATGTGGAAGAGGTATATCTTTGTGATGCAACGGCCTCTCCTGTCTTGAATTGACCCAGTAGGAATATTTTGGACGGGGGATTACCAAAAACCACGGGTTTGAGGAAAGATATGGAAACATCTTTATGCATCTGTAGCCAGGTTGGTAACTAAAAAAGTGGATGTCATTTCAGCTGTTTTTTGGGTGCAGTTTTATCCACCTGTTGAGGTCAGAGCAGGGAACTCACTGTTCTCGGCGAAGAAGAGATGTCACTTTCTTACCGAGTGCATCCACTAAAAGTGAAGTAAACAACAATTTCAGGTTGGATTTTCGCCCGACTGCCATTCTTGGCGTCGCGGACGTCATCAGCTGTCTTCCTAAGGGAAGATCAGAAATTGTTCTGATGATTTCGCTGATGGCTTCCCACTGGCCTCACCGCCCTGGGTTGGGACGAGGGGGAACTGCGACCGACTTGCCCGAAAATACGCTCCCGAGGCGAGTCCCGAACCCACGGCCCTTGCAACCGGCTCGAGTCTCGTCTCCAGAGACACATGCCGTAGCTCGCTCGGCCACAGCGCCACTATTCACTATCTCGTTACCAGGGATGTCATAATGGCCTCTAGTTCACTCCAGCTTGCATCACTTTTTAGCTCCTATGTATCCTTGTATCAATCTTTTCAAAAATGCTGTGCTCAACAACAATCTTGCACCTAGAGAACATGGGAGTCTTAGGAGTAGCCTTAGTACCTGGTTACTACCGGGATGGCAGAAACTTTAAGAAGAATGTATACAAATATGTTGACAGAAATTAGTACACCTGAAAATCAATGTAGAACAATTATACTTGTTTGGGTACCTACTATAGTCAAAAATTATTATTTGGCCAGAATTGGTGCTCAGCTCACCAGATTCTGTTCAGTGGATAAGAAAAATGTATTCTTGATTGTCTCAGCCATTAACAACGAAGACCACTTCTAGCGGTACTGCTTCGTCCAGCCTTGAATTTTTCTTTAATTTCATCTTGTAGAATACTGTATAACCTTTTATACTGGGTTTTCTCAATGAAGTATAAATACAGTGTTATTTAACACTTTAACATATCAAAAATAACAAAATAAAACAAAGTCAGATGATGGCGGGAGGGTTTGTCAGACACATTGCTCTGAATTATTTGTCAAGGCCTCGAGGAGAAACAGAGAGGTTGGAACCCCTGAAGTGAAGATACCTGAAGTACTGATATGCTTTACAATGTTATTGAAGTTTGAAATAAGACCTACCACGAACTGAGTGGTGGCCCGATGGCTGCCCCCTGCTGGCCATCATCAATCAGAGGGACAGGTCGAAGGACAGTACGAACTTCGTACAAACCTGACGGTGGTAGATAGAACTCATTACTAGCGTGTGCTTACTTGGCGCTCCGGAGCTCCAGGTAAAGGTAAACGGTAAATGGTTGTCACCCTACAGTTTTCCCAGAAGGAAGACCAGAACAATCACAACACAATAGATCACTCAGTGGAGTTCGAAGGACCGTGTTATTTGTGTGATTTGTCTTGCCCACCTGAACCACGTTGAGGTTATACGGGATGAACACTGAGTCAGAAGTTGTCCATTTATCTGTTGTTCTGGCCTTTCGGTACGGTTGGCATCTGAGGGTTGGGTTCAGAAAGAACACATCATTGGTTTGGTGCAATGGGTGCCCGAGTTCCATGGATTTGAGCAACTTTATTTGAATCTACGATTCAAAGAAATTTATCCTTGTAAAAATGATTGAGCATGGTAGATGGAGCCTCACTTTCAGGTTAACTCAACTTTGAGAGCCTTGTTATGTATTCAGAATTTTCCAGTTATTCCTCTTTCATGCATCAACATCACTTCGACGTTTGGCTGCTTCTGGATCTTCGAAGATGATTTCGTCTTTAACCTCTCAATAAATGAGAAAAGACCTCCATCCCTAGCAACGACCCCCACCCCCCAGTAACAGACAATCTAAAAAAGATGAGTAACAATAAACGTATTGTTCAATCATTTAGAAAAAATCTCCTGAATGCCCTTCTGTCGGAATTCTATGATGAAGAATTGTGGTAGAAAACGCTCCAGCACTAAATACCAAATGGATGTTCATAATTCATAATAATAAACAATAATAACAATAACAATAATAATAATTAATTAGTACAATAATAAAATAATAACAATAATTCATAATAATCCACCTCGTGGTGGATGTTCATAATTCAGAATCAACAGGCCATGAAATTCACTCTAGACGACTCTAGATGGCTACACCGTACTCATAGATCACAACCACATTAGATTTACTCTCTCAAAAGCCATATCATTTCGATCCTAATTAGTGACTGTCTATTACTGGTAACCGAACTGATATGACCCTGTGTTCATGACATTTTTGAGTAGAAACGACGGTTCCTTCTCGGGTTTTTGTCCCTTCTCATTTTGTTCGCTCAAACGATGATTTCCTACAGCTTTGTCTGACGTTCCAAACCGACGGAGATAATAGAAATCATTGGTGATGCTGGACGAGTGGCTCGTTGCCGAAAAATCTCTACGTAACAACCTTAAGGTGTTGGAAACAGTAGCGAAATAGACCGCTTATCATTCTCCTCCACGCTTCCAGGCACCACCCATCTCGGACTCCCGGGCACGGCGAATTGGGAACCCCTCGGACTCGAAAGAAAAAAAACTATCCTGGAATTCCTCCAGGAAGAGTCCCCGCCTCTACGCCATACCTCCTGGTCTCCACAGCTTAAGCCGCCATCTAATGATCCATTGTTTACATGACTTATGCCGCCTTGTTTGGACAAATGTCACAATGGCTGGACAAAAGGGTTAGAGAAGAACACGACCGCATAACGTTCTCCAATGTAAATCCCGCCGAGCTCACTAATTTACGCCCATTCATACCCCGGGCTCCGAGCTCTAAGTGCTCTTTGTTCCCCTTTTCCTTCCTAATGCGTTCTGACTTACAGATGAGGTGTTGTGTAGGGTGCTCCTTTTATTCTCATTGTCTGCGCCTTTTGTGAGGACCAATGGCCTATTGGTGTCTCTTTATTACGGGCTATTTCCTTTCTTTTTAATTCCGTTTTCCATATATCTTGGTTTGCTCCTTTCGAGTTTGAGCTGTATAAATATATTGTCCGCTTATCTAGCTAAATCACCCAATATGTTTTCATTTTTCAGATGTTCATTTATCGTGTTGTTGTTAGAATCATCCAATCATAAAATGGTTTGACAATACAGAAATTTACCTCATTGTTCTATTATACCAACTATTACAATGTAAACAATTACTATAGTATCTTAATAAGGACATATCATTTAAGCTTGCTATAAATAACCACATAAATAGGAGGTGGAGCACCAGTATGAGGGCATCAGCTCAATTACCTATGTGATTCTAACTGTACCAGAATTAAATAATATACAAGTTTCAGTCCCTCGATAGTAATAACGAGTTGATGAATTATTATAGTAGGATCTATGCATGTCACGAACCTCATATTTCTCACTCTAACAGCAGGGAGCAAGTGCTGATATAAACTAATTTACTTATATATTACTTATTTCAGAGTAGCACCTTCAATTCTAATGTTATTCTGAATTCGACACCGCGTCTCCAATTAATTTTTTGCGCTTCATTTTATCAAATTATTTTGAATATTATCGTCAATATTTACCAAAATTATAATCATAATCCAGCTAAAAATTAGTTGAGGAGTTTGATTAGTTGATTGATTAGTACAGTTTGATTCTGCCTGAAAATTACATGAAATGCAATATCAAGCTCCTTACTTAACCCTAATTGGACCATGGTGTCACTTGTTTCGCCGAAAACATCTCAGGAACTCCACAGCTGTCTTAAAGTGTCACCGGAGTGTTAAAAAAAATTTAAATAGCAAATAAATTCCGCTCTGTTCATTAATCTTTTAATTTGCTGTGTACTCCTGCTGTAGTCATATTGCAGTTATAATTGGAGAAGGAAGCAGTAAGACCCTGTTCTCATTCGTCATTCATTTTACTAAGGCCAGGTTTGCTTTCAGGGCAAACTGTGGCCTCTTTTCAAGCCTATATGTTTGACTGCAGTTCTTTGAATATACTCTTGAAAAAGGGTTCCTTCTCCACATATAACTACAATTTTTTTATTACAATTGAAATCTAGTTAATCTAGTGACACCTTGGGACAGTTGTGGAATTCCCTAGATATTTTCGGCGACTCTAATGACACCATGGTCCAATTAGGGTTAAACATTCAACCACCACAAAAAACTCACCTTTTTTCAACAAAAGCGACTTATTTCATTTGACTGATTAGTGCAGTCAAATAAGGAATAATTACACGAGAATTTGAAGAAATGATTTCTATGAAGATTTTTAGCAATCGACATCTGGTCATAAAGTCAATTATAGAACTAGTTTTGACGAATAATTGATCAAAATTCACTATTTAGGCCAATCTTTCAGTACTTCAACAAAATAATCTCGAACTTCACAATCAAGCTGCTGATTGTCATCTCTATGAACCATCAACATGATTGAGCAAATCGCCTCATATAATCATTCAGTATTCGGGATTTATATGATCAGTAGACATACTGTTCAATAATACAATCAAGCATATTTACAACAATCAGTTCTATTTGTGGAAACTGTACTGCCCTCCACACTTGGCAGAAGTTTTTTTCAGTTCAGAGATGGAAATATCGCTCAATCTAACCACTGAAAAATCAAGGAAAGAAATAAAGAACACCCCGATTACATGCTCGAGAAAGCTGAAAAGGGTTTTTGAAAGACCTCTAAACATTAGCTCGTCCCTCAAAGCGCTGCCTTCTCCATCTCTCCTTTTCGAGAATTGATTGGAATTGAATAATAAATGATAGATTGTCGGCTACTCGTCAATACTCATTAGAGCGGAGGGTTCACAATAGTTATTTATCCCCTTCCCCTTCCTTCTATTCATCTCGTCCCTTCTTTATGGGTTCCTCCTCCAAACGAACCCTCCACCGTACAAACATAAAACCTTTTGTCGTCCTCGTCGATTCATCTCATTAAGAACCTGACTGATGATAATTTACATATCTGCATCGTTTTTGGAGCACCCATGAACATTAGTGTTCTTATGATTGGAGAGGATACTGTCGGGTAGTTGTTGACATCTCGCTCTGCTTTCATTATAAAACTGGTTATATTTGTCAGATTTGTAGCCTCTCCTTTCCGTGAAAAAATAAATTTGAGAACTGGGAAATTTGGGAGATTTAGAAAATAATGTGAAATTGCAAAACTGAATTTAAGTACGGTTAATCAAAACGGGTACATATTACTGACATTAAGTAAATTAAAATTCGTTCTTTCCCAGGAAAATATTGTTTGCACTTCATCATCTAGTATTATTTTCTTCGTCAATTAGGTAGGTTTTAGTTTTTACACCACAAATTTCCTTGCTCGATGTCAAATATTAATTTTATTACATAGAACCAAAATCATCAGTTTCATTTTGGTCATTCCATTTCGGAGCTTTGGATGGTATTGAAAAACCGCTAACAAATTCATGTTGTATAAAACATCCTCACTCCACTCAGTCGCTCCAACGTGAACCAATTCATGAACTGATGAAGACTGAAAATATCCCATCGATATTCGAAGCTTCAATTGAACGAACTAGTCTTTTTAGGGTGTCGGTGATATTTTTCATACGATCAATGAAGACACCTGATTACTCGGCTCGTTACGCTGTTGTTCGTTCTTCAGTGATGACAATCGTTCCAACTTGATTTCCCTTTGATGAGGTTTCTCCTTCGAGGTGTCTCTGACCGATTAATCTCGGATGATTCACAGGTGTACGTCCGTTTCGATCTCAGATACCTGTCGCGTTGAGAAACACTTCTATCGATTGGGTGATATCGGATAACCGTCATTTGACCACAGTCAGGAACACAAGTAGTCTATGAACACAAGTTGACGAGAGTGCCCCTTTTCAACGTGCATCGTGAGTTATTTACATTATTTAGATTCACTGAACTATGAAAGTAGGTTATCTAAACTAAATCATAGATAGAAGTGATTATCAACCTTAGATCATTTTAATCATGCTTTATCTACTATAAACTAGTTTATTATTTTCAATAATGAACCTTTGGAATCGACCAAGAAAAAATTTTTAACCCCACCTCAAAATTTGTTGGTTTACGTTTCAAGGTACGTAGAATCCAAAAATCGAATAAAAAATTGTCCGTCCGTCCGACGTACGCGGCACTTTCCTTAGTTACCATGGTGCTAGTTGTGCCCCGAAGCTTTTGGTTGATGTCAGTCTCTTCTAAGGGTTGATTAATAAGGGCTGACATTTTCAAAAAAAAAAAAAAAAAAAAAAAGATAAATAGGCATTGTTTTTTCAATCGTTTTAAAATAGCATTGAATTTTAGAATCGAATGGGACCAACCGTTCGCTCCCAATGAGAACTGAAGGGTTGGAGATGCGATAAATCAGAAACACGAGTTTGAATTGCAATAGAGGCCTAATCTCCGTTCAAATTTTAGTTTACCATAATGCGATCGTTGTTCGTTTTTGGTTTATTATTTTTCTTTAGTTCAACGTTACGACGTATTTCCGCTTTGGTGCCAGACTGGCACCATTGGTGTGAGAGAGAGGGGGCGAGGGTGAACTCAATTCGCATGATGGGTATCGTTTATCATGGATTTTCAAATGTTGAAGAGCATTTCGAGGCTCCGATGCCGCTACAAATGTTATGGTGGATAATGTTGTGAGGCGGGAGGGAGGACCTTAATTTCTTGCCAAAACTACTAGACTTTGAAATAAAATAGACCTATAATGGTTTTCCAATGGGACGTGCCCTGGTGGTTTATCATTTTTCTTTGAGTTGTACTCAGTTTTGCCTCCTTAGCAATCAGTAATCAAATTTCCCAATGAAAGCATCCAAAACTCTTTATTTCTTTGAATTGATGCTGAAGCGTTCATTTCTTTGAAATATACTTCATTGGGACTAATGGAACTAAAATACTTCATTTTGGTTTTCACTATTAGCTCCATATTATTTACAATTTAAATTTAAAAGTAATTAAGTGGTTTACATTTTCTTTGTTGTTAAAATAATTAGAAACCTTGGTGGAAATAGAAATATTTACGTAATACTAAAAATATCGAAATTTTGAATTATTTACTTTTTGTAAGTAAAACTATTTTAGAAACTAAATCTGATTTTAATTTTGGTTTATGATTTTCAATAATGAACCTTTGGAAGTGGGTGATATATGCAGAAAAAAATAAACCGTTTGCAATAATTTACAGCGTTTTTCCTACAGAAGGAAAATCAATATTGGATCCAATAAACTGGTCAATTTGGGT
Source organism: Apolygus lucorum (assembly GCA_009739505.2). Taxonomy (NCBI): domain Eukaryota; kingdom Metazoa; phylum Arthropoda; class Insecta; order Hemiptera; family Miridae; genus Apolygus; species Apolygus lucorum. Next base: position 58,083,001 of record CM019176.2, read on the forward strand.
CCACCAAAATCAATAATATCACTCACATTCTGTATTTTAGGAGATTTTTCGAACAACTTTGGTTTCTGCATGTCAATCCAACGATCCTTTACGAAATCCTGGTTCGATTTTGATTAAATTTTGAGACCCCCATGAATTTCTATTTAATCGCACTAGTGTGAGCTGCTGAACTTGTGAAAAATTAAAAAACAGTGATATTAGCCGAATGATCTCGTTATTGAGTAGGATAAAACGAACACCATAAAAAGCTATGATCTTTCTCTGAAGAATATGCAACCGTACGATTGAAACCAACAATGTTGTTAAGAACTAGCTTATTAGCATTTTCAGTGGTGAATGAATAACTTTGATTTTCTGAATGTTTTCAACCTCACAGTTATGGTTCTTTAGACCTTGTATTGACACTTTCAAGTACAACAGCCTTCAGTAGAATATCTTTCAAGCATTGTTAGTGAGGGGGCATTCAAGATGAGAAGACTCCGTGTTCTCCATGGGTCATTTTGCGTCTTTCGGGAAACAGAGAGTCAAAAGAGCGGGTCTGAAAAGACAACTTCGGTGCCGCATTGAAACTCCGAGAAAAGTTGGGACTGGACTCAATCGCATTGTTCAACTACCTACACCGTGATTTACAGCTCACGCTCCTTGAAGCAATAAATCTGCCCATTTTATTGCCCCAACGTAGCTCCTTTTGTGGGACATCGAAAGAGACTGAGAGGCAATGTGAGGTCGGAACGATGAGGAATTCTGTATAGACTTTCAAAGTAAAGAGGTGCCCTAAGCAAATATAATTGCTCACCTTTAGCGATATTCACGTAGAAGAATCTCCTTTGTTCGAATCGACTGAAGTCACTTGGATAATGAAGGGTTTATTCGTAGGATGATTGGGAATAACACTTAATATTTATTTGTTTGAGTTTCCCATAATACTCTCGGGTTGCATCAATGCTCTCTCCTGTTACTTGGGTCATAAAATCCTCGTGAATGCTAATCGCGATGGACCCACCGCAGATATTCCCCCACACCCACCTTCGATGCCATTAATGTCAAAAGGGCACGAAGGAGGGCTGAAGGGGAATATCCAATGCTTGTTTGTTTAACGCTGACATACCCTTTACCCACCAAGTCCGCTAATAAAAGTTCAAACCGTATTCTATTTTGCCAATTTACCTTCACTAAGGCAGTGTTTTATTGCCGGGGTTTATGAACAAAGCTCACAACGCCCAGCCCTCCAATAATGTTGGTGGTAATTTGCGAAGTAAAATCTCTCCGCCGTAGTAAGAAAATCAATTTACAACTTGGCCTTTGTTCAAGTGGGTTATGGTGTCAACAAGTGTTAGGAGATTTATCCATGAACCCATAGAACGCGTCTACATGATCTGTAATTGATCACATACAGCCGCTGAATTGATTGGGAGGAAGGATGATCAGCTGAGAGCACGTTGATGCTAACTTCTACCGTGGAATTCGGAACATATCAGATAACGAAACCACGTTGGCTGCGGGAGCCCATTCCCGAGTTTCGCCGTGTCCTGAAACGTTTTTTGGAGCAAATCAGCGCGTAATGCAATTTTTCCATCGCTTCTGCGCATAATTAGGACAAAACAAACAAAAAATCGCATTTTTGTAAAATTATTTTTTTTGATAACCTGTCCATCATCCGGCCTAGGCAAGGAATTTCGCTCGGCGCCTGTAGGAACTATGAGTAATGCGCGTATAGACTAGACCAGCACAGCACATAAAATACCCTTTTTCCTGACAGTTTCTTCGTCTTCCTCCGAAGTCCAAAGACATAGAAACGATTTATTCTTACTCAGGAGATGTTGAGGAGCAAAACCCTATAAGGATTTTTTTTAATGCCTCACAGACGAAAATATTCAAGAAAATTGATTCTTCAACTTCAACTTATTGGTAATCGAAAAATATCCCATCGATCGGTACCAGCCCGTTAAGAAATCAATAGAGATCGAAATTCAACATCGATTACAATATTAAAATGGAAATTAGGCTTGAGCTGCAATGGAAAACCACAGTCATGTCAGATGCTTTTCACGATTACCTGTCAGCTGTGCGATCGTGTGACATCTCCCCCTGTCATCACCCTCTGGAATACAATTAAATTTTTCTCTACACCTACTTTTCATTTACTCATTATTTTCATGCATTGTCAGTGAGGATACTTCTTTTCGTGTTTCGCAAAATTGTCGTGATCGAGTAGCTTCAGCAATTCCTTGATACACAGCCTCAGTGAATCAATACAGCTGATTGGCGATACCGAAGGTCAGCTGAGTGAGCCCCGAAGCAAACGACCCTCTGAGTAACCCTGTTGGATTGTGGTACTAAACGTCTCAAGGACGGAAGTGAATGCCTGGAAGCTCTGTGAGATACAAAACCAATCTATCCCCAGTTTATTTGTGCAAGAATCATAGACTCAAGTTGTTTAACTTTATTGTATTAAATACATTACCAACAGTTAAAAATATTGTTTATTATATCTCACTATACAAAATATTGTGAACGGAACTTAGAGTGGGGTGCTATTAAGTGATAGCCCAACAACATTTATTCAGAGTTGGACGCATTAAGTTATTGGGTTGGAGTGATCTTTTCTTTTTAGACATCCAAGAGGTCTTGGAGGAGGGAGGTTTTCTGTGCAACTTGAAATGCCGTTTTTGTGATGGTTCGAGGTCGAATCATAAAGAAGGTGGTATTATTGTGTGATCACTTCGCTGAGCTGGGGAATGTCTGGGTCTCGCTGGAGGTCTGAGTTTTTCAGATACCACACAGCGGTGATGAGTCTGAGCGGTTTTGTTGCACCTGGATTCTGTCAATTTAGGTGGCGCAAGATGAAACCAAAACCCTTGAGGGATACTGCCATGTAGGCCTAAAGGTGAGGGGAGTACGAGAACTCAGCAATGGTTCAAATACGTGATCTGATACGTTTTACAATCTCACAGATCAAGGACTGAATAGGACACCCTTTTGTCGAGGTAAACTCACTGGTAGCGTGTAAAGACAAAGTATAGACATAAAGTTTCGGGGACAAGAGTGGAGCCGAGGCTGATCGGTGATTAGCTGATTATAGGTGATTTGCCCTCTGTAACTTGTCTGTATTTTACGGTTGCATTCTTCGACAGGTGCTAGATGAGATTGGAGGTTGTGGGCAGATATTTACTCGTCAAGGTTGTTACTGAGGATAGCCAGATCGTCAACGAACGGCAACTGACGTGTAGGGTTCGTAGGTAAGTGGATGTCATAAATAAAGGAAAGCAGCGGCCCAGAACGGAATTATTTGGTCACTGATCTAGAACATTTGTATTTCACTGTAAAGTTAGGAGGTCGTGCAATCAAGAAACTGTTATTTCTTGACATCTGGACATTTGAGAGTCTTGGGTTCAGTTCATTTTTACCTGTAAGTTTTCAAATAAGAAGAAATATGTGTGTAAACTCAAGTATGAGAACATCTTGCATGAGGTCATTCACTCATCACGCAGTTCAGTCCTCATACATAATATACCAAGATTACAAATTTCTTCTTTCAACCCGTATTGTGAAAATTAGTAAGTCGGTTGCACCTGGGAAAGACGACGAGGCGTGATCTCCATCAACCAGAATAAGCCGGCTTTCTTCAAAGTTTTCAAAACAAGTCCGACTCAGAAGTGAGAAGGTTTTAAGCACTTGAAGAAGATTATTTAAATTGATGTTGTCCATAAATCGAAGATGATTATCTGAAGCTCTGTGTGGCGGTGAGGGATCAACCTGCTCGAGAGGTTGTACAACGTGCCGCCTTGAAACGTCTAATCCGATTCTAACCGAAATGAAGAACTTGGCTTTGTGCAGGTTAACCCCGAGCAGAGTACGGAACCTCCAAAATAGATTTCCTGTTTTATCAGAGTATATCACAATGCGATATACTCATAATCAGACTGCAATGATTATGTCATAATCAGACTGCTAAGCTTGAGAGAAAATAAAGCTCCCTTGATTGTCACTTGAAAGTTACCTTATTGAACTGGTGGCTCATCTATCTATTCGATTCGTAAATGAAATTTATTGATCATGGTGATCCGCACTAACATGTTGGTGGTTTCATGAAGTTACTACCTTCATTTTGATGATTGTACCCATTAATTTATTTTGATCGCCTTATTACATTACACCGTGGCTTCGATTGATCGGAACTCGATCTCAACTCACAGGCCATAAATCTAAGATTCAGCCTCCAACTTATCATGTATGACAACCAATTGACCACAGATATTCCTACAAGCACACCGTCAAGGAGCCAAAATTGACCAGAAGTTCTAAATTTCGAAATGCGTGAGAAGAGTCAATATTCGAGGACGCACAGATTTTCACCTACCATTATTTGTTGTGAATTGAATATTGAACGTTGATGAAGATGATACGGCTACCCTCTCCGTCAATGATGATATAGAAGCTGCAACTAGTAATCTACAAACGTCAATTACTGAGGTTTCTAAGTGGACCAAGATGTGGAGAATAAAGTTGAACGAATCAAAATCAGTTCAAATCAACTTTACTAACCGAAAAATTCCAGTCATGGGTGTTGCGATCAATTCAAATAAAATACCGTTAAATATTATTAATATTATATTATTATTATTAATATTAAATACTGTTAAATATTTGGGTATGACCCTCGACTTCAAATTAAACTGGAAAAAACATGTAGAAAAAAAAAACTGGAAATTAAAATCAAATGCAGAAAGATGTATTGGTTGATGGGAAGGAATTTTAGTCTCTCTTTCCACAATAAACTGCTTATTTATAAGCAGATCCTTCACCCTATATGGACTTATGGAATTCAGTTATGGGGCCCTGCCAAAAAATCAAACATTAACAAAGTCCAAACCTCCCAAAATAAAATGCTGAGAAGTATAGTGCGTGCACCTTGGTCCGTGAGGAACGATGATATTCATCGAGACTTGAGGATGGAAACAGTCCACGAAATTATCGCAAGGTACTCAACGGAGGACACGAACAAGCGCCTCCTACAATCATGAAGACCTGGAAATGCTCTACGTTTTGACGAAGAGCAACGCAGATCAACTCCGGCGACTCAAGCGAAAAAAACTACTGGACTTAGTTAGTGCTGATAAATTGCAATCATAGCTCAGTGTTGAAGATACTGTTATGAGAAGTGGCTGGGTTTTACTGTAAACGGGCTCTCAAGGAGTGTACGAATGATATGTAATATTGCTAGGTGGATTGTATTTAATATTCAGTTGCAATAATAGATCACGTTAAAAATAAATAAAAACTTTTATACATACGTCGCTTATAATTCTAGAAGTCATTCCAGTCAGAATCGATAGTAGGTACTACTCAACTTCTTATCTGAATGTACCGTCCTATTACCAATAAGAACTAACCGGGAGAAAAAGCCAGTTGAAGCCAACGAAATAAAAAGTTCGGGTAGACGAACGGTTGCCCATTACAAGTGACTGAGGAACAGAACACGGAACGGCGGTCGCCTTTTGTATCCAGTTTGGTGAGCCGTCTAATTTACATTATGAACGATCCTCCGAGTTGTGTTGGAAACCAGCGTGAGGCACCCGCTACCGTCCTAAAAATACTCAACTCCTCCACAGATTTGATTTTTTTTTTTTTTTTTTTAAGCAACGGACTGCCAATACATGTGTTCATACACTGTCAATGCAGTGTTTTTTTTTGTGATTTTTTATGACGCATTGTGTGATCGTTGCTTTGTTTGCTAATTATATCCCTCTTGTCAGACGAAAATTTAATTAGGTAATTTAATATTCATCGACATGTTTTTGTCTATCAAAGCTGGAGTTCACCTCCAGCTCGTTCAGTTCGTTGGGAATTTATTTCATTAAAAAACGCTGCAAACTATTTCACAATGGTTTATAATTTGACTATATAGATCCCCGTCTGCATAGAACCATCTGTCTGTTTTCCATTAAGCGGCCCATAGACGATCAATATTATTGTGCAATTTGGATTGCACAATACTTTGACGGCCGCCCACAGACGCTCAACATTATCGTACAATAAGTTGGTTTGAGCAATAAATTGAATCGTGTGGGGGTGATATTGACGGTTGTACAATATTTGGCACAATCACGAACACAGACGATCAATTTGCTTGGCAACAGGTTGTGCAAACAGTCCTCGCCAGAACTTCATTCGGTGAAGATGTTGAGTGAAACTGAGTTGTGTGCTGTTGCTATTCCTGTAGCAGTAAGTGCAAAGAAGATAAAAAAAAGAACAGAGCTCGCGAAAAGGGAGAAAATGGGCAAAACAGTGGTTCATTGACAGGGAGAAACACACCCACGAAACACTACTGAATGAACTGAGAGTTGCTGAACCAAATGATTTTCGCAACTTTTTACGGATCGACGGAGTATTATTCGACGTATTATTTATTATTCGTATTATTCGGATATTGCGCAATGTTGCCTACAGACGGCACAATTCTTTCCCGTTTGCACAATATATTTTCATGGATTTGAATTTCACACAATATATTGCACAACCTTTCAATGTCGTCTACACACGATCAGTTTTATTGTACAACCCGGGATATTACTCAATAATATTGATTGTCTATGGGCCGCTTTAATGCTACCTATTATCAATAACATTATCAATAACTCTGAGAGTTGTGGGTGCCTCAATTACGAAATTTTATTCTGGTTGCTTAGGAAGCACAGCTGAGTACAACACAAAACTTTATTCCAATGAAACAAAAATAAACGATGATAATAAACTTTTGATCAGCCGAAATTTGAACGGATAGGTATTCACATAGGCGATTCACAATCAAGTTCCTGATTTATTGTAAGTCCAACCCTTCCAAGTCCTCATATGAAGCGAACCGTTTGTCTTACAGAGCTTGGGTGGTCTCATTCAATTTTGAAAATTCAACTCTATTTTAAATTTGTGAAAAATTACCTTTAAATCGTAAGTATTCGCGGCACGCAGGGCGGACGGATGGATTTCTTAAATTTCCATTTTGGATTCTACGTACCTACCCACCTTGAAACATAAACCATCAAATTTTGAATAGGGGTTTTTTTCTTGCTAGATTCCAAAGGTTTGTTATTATAAACAATAATCCGAAATAGTTTTTAGTGTTCTTCCATAATTCGAAAGTTCACCTTGGATGAATCAGCATGTACAGCTAACATCCCTGGAGCGTACCTTTCTGGTGTATTTAGAGTCGCCCTATCGGGCAAGTGATGGGTTTGGTCTCAGCTTTGTCAACGTTCTTGAATTGAATATGTCAATTTTCTTTTCTATTGACCATCACTCCTTTTTGCCGATCATCAGATCCTCCTCTAAATCTTGATAACCTCTGATTTGTGCTGATTATTGCATAATTATATTTTTAGGTCCAGCCAATTCTTTGTTTGACCAACGGTTTTCAAGACCTTTCAGGTAGAACAGACTTCACGCCCAATAAATAAATTTCGTTTTAGTGGTGGAATCAAAACTTTCTTATTCTTCTTGAACTTGTATCCATTTCGGAACACTGAGAAAGGAACGACGTTGTTCGTTGAAGCTCCGACTGAATAGAGCATTATCTGGATAAGTAGTACCAAACATAATGTAAGATGGATCTACAACTAACTCCTGTCAACAAACATTAGTTCAAGTGCGTTCTCCCATCTCGGATATTAGTCGTTTCCTCCAATGGGTTGTTCGATTTGGAGTACTTCACATACTGAGATCATGGTATCCACGAGTCAGGAACCCTCACATTGTATCCACCAGAATCATACCTATGACGGACACCCGTCGTCCCGAAACTCAATCGAGCATGATGACCTAGTATTTGCAACTCAACTTGATATGCCCGTTGTGCCCATAATAGGATGGAACAAATAGTCCTTCTGCGCAAATGTCATCTGTTTTGTATCTGGCCTTCAATTTCCTCCAGCATTGGATCTGTTGGTGGGGTCGGTTTTGAACATGACAGCAACCAAGATCAATGAACCTACACCATTGAGCCTTGGATGGTCTTAACAAATTTCGTACTCAGATTGATAATCGGTTGACAGAATAAGTAAGTAAAAGTAAAGTAAACAACCATTTCAGGTTGGATTTTTGTCCGACGTTGCAGACGTCATCAGCTGTCTTCCAAAGGGAAGATTAGAATTTTTTCTGATGATTTCGCTCATGGCTTCCCATTGTCTCACTGCCTTGAACCTTGAGCTTTGAACCCACGACCTCCGCAGAGGTCGGTCCAAAGTCCACCGCCAAACAACGACGCTCCAACGACCGTAGCCACTCCAGACCCTTGCTTGACAGAATAACAATAACATTTTATGAATTTCAAAGTGATTGGAACATCGGTTTATCACCACCTTATTATCTCAAACGAATTTTGATGATCATTATATATTCATGCGGTTATCGGAAAATCCATACAATCCTGCTATAGTTACAAGCAAGCTATGTGTCACCAATACATCGCAGACTTTTTAAAATCTGAGTAATACGTCTCCTTGATTACAACCTGTTTCTCCCTCCTTTTTACAGGTTAATTGCGTTCTGTTTGAAACGTTGCATTAATGAGGAAACGTTGCACTGCGCTTTATTTTTTGTCCATGACCCATCCCGACTGTTTGTTAAACAATCACAACAACAACCAACTCATTGTATCAGTTTCTGCGTTACGTTTCTACACGATAGAAATCAGTGCGACCTTGAGGTCCAGACTATCCGATGAAGCAATTCGAGAGATGATTCTACGATGAGAATAGGAGGAAATGAGGTGGACCTTTGAGAACACCTCATCGCGTGTTATTATGAACGGTTTTGTTCCATCTTCAACACTTATGAAGCGGTTAGTAAGTTGAAACCCCAAAGGAGCACTTTTCGGGTGTTCCACGCTCCAAGCCTGTGTTTAGGCTGTCATCTGGGGGTACAGTTGTTAAGTGCACCTGTAGATGAGATGATGACGCCAACATAAGCGGTCATAAGAGGCTTCCAAAACTTTGTGGTTTCATGGAGATCGCTGAGGTGATAGAGAAAAGAGTGGTTGGATAAGCGGCTTTGACGTAGACCAGGATCGGCATTCAAGTCACCGGATCTGAAGGAAACGAGCCCCATTGAAACTTCAAACTGAAAATGGTGGTCAGCAACCCGAATTCAGATGTTCTCATTCTGCAGCTGTCCTTTTCAGACACCTCGAACGACTAATTTGAACCGTCAGACTTACAATTTATTCCTATCTTGTTTAGAACAGTAATTATAGGAGTTGTCCAAGCTATAATGAAGGCTTCTATGTCGGACCAGCAGGAATCATCCCTTGGCATCCAATTTGTATCATGTGTGACAACATTTCAGCAGCAGACTGAAGACGGTTCCCAATATTTATTTCTATATACTTGCCATTTTACACTTGAAACTACTAGTAGAGCTACTGCTGGTAGTATACAATATGTATAAATAATATTAAAATGATCTAACAATATTAATAACAAGTTGGTACACATGATATGTGTGTGAACATAATTTGTGTTTGTTATATTATAACAAATTAAAAATTACTAGTTTTAACAAGACGGGTTAACTAAGCTTATGATAGTTCAGTATGAAATAAAGTTCATGATTTATTAAGTAAGTTTTTATTTTATTTTTGAAAATTGTAATCGGAGAGTCGAAACTGTATACTTTGGACTGGAGGCGCAAAATGAAGTGGTTTATGATGGAGACCGCGTTATAACTCAGGCTTTTCTTGTAAAATTCCAGTCTATGTTGAGGAATTTTCATCAACTGGGGTCCATTGCGTATTGAATACGTGTGCTGGAAAGCAGCGTCAGAGATAAAATCCGAGTGCTTTCTTGCAAAAAGCAGCACCTCCATTATATAAAGTGAGGGGATGCTTAGTAGGCCATCTGCCTTGAAACGACCTCTACAAGATGCCGTTGGAGGAATGCCAACAATCACCCTCACAACCCTTTTCTGCAATTTGAATACCTCATTCAGGTTTCGCACATTTGCCCAAAAAAGGATACCGTACTTTCCCCTGGCGTAAAAAAGACCAAAGTAGGCACATTTAAGGGTCATACTAGACACTACAGGACTAAGTCTTCGCAGGCAATAACAGGCACTGCTGAGCCTTGGTGTTAGCGTTCCAACATGTTGGCGGAATGAGAGACTTGAGTCTATAACGACGCCGAGGAAAGGAGTGTGTTCCACAAAATTCAGCTGAACAGATCCCAGTGAGAAAGAAGTGCGTCACAAAGAGACAGAGCGAGGTGAAAAAACCAAAGATTTAGTCTTATCTTCATTAAGCTAGAGACCATTGATGAACAGCCAGTTCCTTAAACTAAGGTAAACCTCCCTGCTCCGCCTGATACAATCGTCAACTGAATCTCCAACCACGACGAAGTTAGTATCATCAGCATAGTTAATTATTTTAGTACCTTCAAGCTGAATGGCCGTTGGTAGATCGTTTACTAAGATACGGAAGAGCAATGGGCCCATTAAACTACCTTGAGGTACGCCCCTAGTAGAGATTTGAATGGCAGAAGCTGCCTACCAGACTTCATCCTCAGGACCACTTGACTAGGCCGATGGTTGAGGTACGACCGAAAACAATTCAGCATGCCAACAGCCTCCAGTTTCTTCAGGATAATTTCATGGGAGCCCAAATCAAAGGTCTTGGAGAGATTAATGCAGCAGCCCATAACTACATTCCGCCTGTCAATTTTGCCAAGTATAAAATCAGTTGGTGACTGCACTGCAGTTTCTGTGGATCGCCCCTGAAGGAAACCATCTAAGTACAATTCCTCAAGCTCAACATCTTCCTAAATTTCAATATCTCAGTTCTGATCCGACTCAAATAGGTACAAAAGGCAGAGATGAATTAGTTTTGAATTTGTAAATAATTTCCTAATAGGATCCCCGGTGACTGTTAAAATGTCAGCCAAGAGGGAAGGCACAATAATTTCCTCACATCAGGTACATAATAAAGTAAGTAGATTAGGAAGGCATTCAGGCATAAGAAGAAGTTCTATAATCTTTGTCATCTTTTCGCTGATCTGTGTTCCTTAAACATTGTCGACAAATTAGTCTGATCCCTCTCATACGGAACATGATCCTCAAAAATCTGCAATTTCGGGAAAACGAGTTACAAGTTTCACGTATTGCACATAGTTTGCCAAATCATGATTTTTGTATTATTTACTCTTTGTTTTTGTGTAAAGTGATACATAAGGAGTTCAGCTATTTTCTTAAATAACCATGAGTCGGTAGGACAAAATTGAATGAAGTTTTTCCTAAAATTTTGAAAAAGGAGGAGAAATTATGAAAAAAAAGTGAGGAGAGTACTGTGACAACTCTGAGGAGAGAAGTAAGACAATTCAAAAAATTGTGTAATCCAGGAGACTACAGCTAGAAGAGTAGCGTTACAACTCAAAAACGGCACAGTAGGTACTCAGTGTCATTCTTGTCGGACACCTCGGCTGCAATTGGCTCGTAGGTGTTATCACACTGCTATCCAAGTGTGACACCCCCACCCCGACACAGGAAGTAGTGTAACTACCGCTCCTAAGCGATAACGATTGACACTAGGCTGGAAATAGTAACGATACTATTTCCTTGTAGAGCTCGTCGAGATCTATCTGCCTGTAAGTTCAACTCAAAACTCGATATTTTGGACTTGGTACACTGCTGTTCTCAAGGTGCGTTATGTGGGCCGCTTTGCTTCTCTTTCTCAATTTTCTCTAGTATTTCAATGACTTCTCTATCGATTGACAAAATCAATATCCTTTGAAACCTTTGAATTTGAGGAAAATATGTCAATTGAACCGTGGTTATTCAGAATTGTTTGCGACTGCTACTGGTCTGTTAGCGTTGGAATTCAAAGAGGAGCGTAATGAAGCAAACAATCATCAACTCAGCCATGACTTCGTACAGTTCTCAAATTAGAAATTTCTCAGAACGTTTTGAAATCAAAAGGGATCCAAATATTAATTTTGGAAGGAATCAAACAAATGCGGGTAGAGAATTTTTTTCTAACTTCGGTAGTGAGAGCAAAATACTCGTATGTGGTCTTCTTCAGCGATTTCAGAGACTTGTCAATGTTACACAAAACTCCGGTGTATATTATTGAGCAGATTCACGTATAATGAACAGCTTAATCAATCCGTATCATTAATCACGAAGGTACTTCGTCAAGTTGAAATTTTCATTTGATGATTCACGAGTGAACGATTCATTCAAAGAGGGGAGGACAGAGAAAGAGAGGAAACTTTGCAATATCGGTATTAAAATTAATAAAATCCTCTCGTAAAATATTTCACGCATTATGACCATTGTAGAGGGCTCGTAATTACAAAAGAGGACAAGGGCTTGGGGAGAAGTTTGAACGAGGGGGAGTGGGAAAAAACGCGTCAAGGAGAGCGCCGCAACGATGATGAATATAAAATCAGAACATTCATAAATTAGTTACAAGGACGGCTGATAAAATCGGATGGTGGGGGTAGAAGGGTGCAGAAGGGCACTTGAATCTCTCCTAAGCTTCTGGCCGTATGCTTTGTTTAGTGTCGCTTGATAATTGGAACCCAGAGAGGCCTTGAGGGGAAGTATTTCACATATTGCTCGCTTCAACTGCCTTGAACCCCCTACTTGTCACAGTGGGGAGGTATCCGAGGCGATTTTACGATTGGGTGTTTATTGTCCTACCACTTATTGAATCGATTTCTCCTTCTCTGGTAGCGAAAAACCATCAGCCTTAATGATATTATGGGAACAAGCTCGTGATTTAAGATGAGGTTGTTTTAACTGGGTTCCTGTGACTTCTGGACCATTTTCTCTTTAGCATACCGATCACTTCTCTATTCAGGTGCTGCTTTCACCTTTCCAAAACTTCCAGGTTCAAACACAGTTCCGCTCCATACTGGTGGACTAGTCCTCTGCATCCCTGATCCAGAAAACTTCTATCTGGACTTCTTAAGCCGCTATGTCCAACATGTGCTGAGCCTCCGAGGAATAGTAGATGCCAATCCCAGAGTATTCCCGTCTCCAAATATATGATGTAATTGAGACGGTTCTGTGGAAGACCCAGAAGTAACATCCTGAAGACCTTGCTCATCATAGCAAAGCACTACTCTGGAAACTGCGTTGAAGGACGGGCCTGTAGATTGAGCTGAGACAAAGATTTACAACTGCTGCCTGGTCGGTCAAGTATAATATTGCAGAGGGGGGTGGGGGGAATACTAATGTATTTGAAGAAAATGACAGCATCCTAAAGTAATGAACGGAGCCCATTCCATGGAAAATACAGTGATACTGACTAAGACCAGATACGGATATTTCTGTTTCTTCCTGAAGAAGGTCTCCAAGTCTAAGGATGATTAATGTACAAGTATGTACTGTCATGACTCGACAGAACATACATTCTTCCCCTGTGCTGAATGGGTGCATCTACGTAACTGTTCAGTGGAGAAGATAAGAATTTTTAACCCATAGACGGTCATTGGGAGAATAATAGCAGGAAGAGATCTGGAACGCCATGTATACGTTTTTGCGTTTACTGTGCTGAAGGAAAAGAAGGTCAACATCAAGTGTAGTCCACAACAACAGGCAAGTCGAGAAGCCTACGGAAATGGCAAAAAAAGAAACCACTCCGAAGTAATACTGCACAAAGAGTTCCAGGGTGGTCAAGAAGAGTGTGGGAGTTGAAGAAGAAGAGAGAGAAGTTCAGTTGGCATATGATGTGAAATGAGGAGTACTCTCTTCTGCATAATATATTACAAGGCAGAATTGATGGGAGACGGGAACCTGGACGGCAACGAATATCTTGGTTGAATAACCATCGTCAGTGGTTCGGGGAGTCCTCATCTTCATTATTTCGGAAGGCTGTAGGTAAGGTAATGATTGCAGGGATGATAGCCAACGTTCGTCGCGGACAGGGCACTTGAAGAAGAAGAAGAAGTTAGCAGTAAAGACTGTAGTTTTCTGAAAAGTCTGAGTAGTTCATAAAGCCTAGGGGGTCCAACAATATCTGAGTTCTAACTTCTCTTGAGTGGATAAAGCATTTCTTACCCCCCCCCCTCCCCCACTACCTATGAACAAAAATAGCGTTGGACGGTGAAGTTCATGGAAGGCTTTGATGAACAGTTCAGGATTCGAAGCTGAGATCAAGTAGCTACAATCATCTTCATATTGACATTTTTTAAAACCACCTTTTTACAGTTCACTATGTAAAAACTAAAGTAGGACGTGTAAAATTTAAAGTTGAAAATAGGTGCCTGTATGAGAATATCAAGGTTTTGCAAAGGTAAAAGATCATTTTATAATACTCAACTTGAGTAATAGTGCTGACGAGCATCACTCTTGTATGGACGGTTTGGTAACAGCGAGTATGTCACGACACATGATGCAGATTCATATAATCAAAGGTTTTGGAACCCTAAACCCTGATACGATATGCTGTTTCTCATTTCTGCGCATACTAGTTTTTGCCGATTTTGCTAGAAAACTCACAGTTTTTTGCATTCAAATGCAACTTCCACCTCTATGTTAATCTGAAGTTCTGAGACAGTTCTCCCCTAACCAAAGATAGTTTGAAAAACGGCTAGTTTGACCCACAACGGATCAAAGGAAATAATTAATGATATCAACGAATCAGGAAATTTAACGCCCTTCCCAATGGTGTACCTAATCAATTTTGATTTTCTCAAAAATACGAAAAAATTGTATACCTACTTAATGTTAAGAAAAATAGAAAAGAATGATGAGGTACCAAATTTGTTGCAGAATCGATCCTGCTCAGACTGCACGTTCTCTGGGAACCTCTTTGCACACATGTGCGGTAATTTTATCTACGACCACAAATTCAGATTCCTTGTTTTCCTTAGTGTTACAATTTTGAGTTTGGGTATGAAATGGATGAAAAAATACAATCTTAGAACAGCCCAGCTGTTGGTGAACCATGGGTTAGGAAGACTCGTTTCTACACTTCAAACTCGTAACGCCGATCAGTATAAATAAAAATTTTGAACAAATTTGACAAAGCTTTTTCAAACTAAAAACTGTATTCGGCAGTTATGAAATTTTCGGTGATATAGAAATACAGCTACAACACAGGTGACAAAACCGGTATAATCCTACGAAAACAACTCTTCGCCGGATTATCGCATACGAATTCAAACAATATGCTCTTTAGGGAAGAACTTTATTAAAGATTCAACACTGATCCTTACAAAGTGCTTTTTCGAGGAGGTTTAAAATTCAAAATAAATAAAACTGAATCTCTCAGGGAGAAAAAATGGTCAATAAACCCGACCCTAGTCGTCATCTAATACAAATTAATAGTCCCGCGGGCCGGGGGAGGGGGAATAATGTTTATGAAATATTGAAAATAAATCGCTAAAAAGAGACTCCGAAAACTTTTTTCCCGAGGGTGAAAATCCTGTTATTTATAGAAGGAGGCTCAGGAAGGGCGTAGGCGGTGGAATGTGGGACTCCGAGCTTTCTCGACTGGTCGGGAAGGAAGGACCCGCCAAAAAAGACAGTTTTCTCAGAAGCCAACCGACCTCTGGTTGTAAAACAGTGACTTCGGAAAGGTTTACAGCTGTCATTTTTCGTCTCTTTCTGACTCCGTCTGTCTTGGAAGGTTCAAAAACGCGTTCAGGGACTGTTTTGGGGGGGGGAGTGACAATGCAGACTTTTTACGTACGACGGTTTTTACTCAACTAAAATCATGAGATCGTGAAAAACCGCCTTTAGCCGAAATTAAAGACTGAATGCGTGGAAATTTGTCGTAAGAATTAGGCACTTATTATATTTGAGGAATTTCGAATTGTCCTCTAAACGTGACGATGTTGGAAAAACCGCTGAAAATTATTACACAACGGTTTATTATTGTCCTGTTAGGATCACCAGTCTACGAAGAACGGTTCCTCCCCCTCCAAGGACCCTGGGGGGGGGGGGGTCCTAGTGAGCTCAAAGGGATCCTAACTCGTTGGAGTTGTGTTTTGATGAATATCATCATAATGGCCATAGCTTAACTATATTCGATCGTATGGGTAGTTCCATTCGTCTCTAAACATTAAACACTATCTTGAATTGATGAAAAAAAAGTCCATTAGGGAATTACTAATCCCCGTCAGCGAACAGTGGTCCACTCAATGTTGAGTCCATTGTGAGGCTTAAAATAAGCCAAACCCGCTTTGAAAGGAAGTCCGTTTTCAATGGTTAATCAAGGACATTTTAAAGGGACATTTTCATGGGCACTTCGATGATGAGAATCGCTCGTAAGTAAAGCATGATATAAAATTCATAATATAAAATTCATACTTTTTAGCGAATTTTCAAAGAAAATTGATTATGAATTACACAATTTTAAATCAAAGTAGAGATTTACAAATTTGAAGACATTTAAAAATATAAGATTCAAGAATTTTGATGTTTTTTTAAATTAGGGATTTGAAAATTTTGAAAATTAGAGATTTGTATTTGGATAATTACGATTACTTCTAGAAAACAATATCGATTTAAATATTGAAATTGTCAGTTATACAGATATGAATTCAAATCAGTTTGGAAATTGTTAATCAGTCAATTCTCAGCTGAGATGAACCAGGGGGACAATTAACTAATCCAATCATAATGATAGTGGTAAATTTTAAAATCATCCTTCATCTCGCACAGCAGGTATGAATATATTATAAGTACCTATATTATTCTTTATTTGTTCTAGTTTTCTAAATCCAAACAATTTGTAATTGATGAAAACTTTGATTGTTTGAAACGGTTATGCTGATGATTTTTACTTCTATATTACGAGGGTATTTCGGAAAATAAGAGCGTAGGATATTTTTGGAGAAACAGAATTTTCAAAAAAATTATAAATGTCATCCCACATTAATTATGAGATAAGGTGAATAATGTAAAACTACGTGGTATTATAATGTATGAGCATACCTGCTCTCAAGGCGTCAATTGGCACTGATTGATACGGGATGGAGTAGGGATAGCCGTCCTTCCTCACAGCTGTCTTGGCCTTCCTCCGTGGTCTGTACTTGTAGTCAGGGTGCTCCTTCATATGCATCGCTCTCAGCCTGGAAAACCAACGTTCTCCTTCAGTTCGACGCAATCTTAACGAAACTACAAGTCGGTCTTACCTTCTTACTAACACTCCTAGGTACTGTAATGAATCGTCTCTAGCGGTGGTCTAGTGGATGGTTGTTTATAGTTCACATGTTAATTTTTGAGGTTGTTAATTGTGTAGAAAAACGTGTTGTGTGATGATTACAAGATCCACTAAGAACGGGGTGTTCAACAGCACAGTTGGTCGTTGGAAAGAGCTTCCACTTTCCGGATGCGTTCTTCCTAACCAGTTTTCCTGACGAATCACCACAACAACTGTACCAAACACACTCGAGGTGCAAGCTTCAATTGAATAAATTCTTGACTAGGCTCGCTACCGCAAACGATTTATAATGAAGGAACTAGAATGGACCTAAGACCGAAGATCGAAAGACCACTGAAAAATAAGTGCTTTTGCTTCCAAGTCTATCAAGGTAGCGGAAGCTTTGTTTTCACTTTTCAAGCTTGAAAAACAAATTCTCCAAACTCGAAATTTCCTCTCGCGTTTTACGTTTCAGACCTTCCTGAACAATTTTGATTCCGTGTCTATCTGTCTGTGTGTTTGTCATGAAATCCTTGCTACAGCCATAACTTCTACAATTCTCGTCCGATTTCGATGAAACTTTCAGGGATTGTGCGGGTTGGCGGGTAGATGGTTCCCTATGAAAATCATTACCCCAGGACTGATAGTAACCGCTGGGCATGCGCAAACGTGAAATAATTGCCACAGCCATAACTTCTTAAAGCAAAGACTAACATAAAGATTATAATGAAATAAAAGCGTCAATGAAATGTACTAACTTCTATTAACACCATTTAGGTTCATCAATTCAAGTTAAGATCTCGAATATGACAGAATTTAGAAGACATTTGATAACTGGGAAAATCACTTCGATCTGGCTGACTGAATTTGATTTCTTGAACTGGAAAAAGGTAAAGTTAAAGAAAAGAGGTAGAAAGAGTGAAGTATGTGAATGCGGAATCTTTACCCCATGTAGTACGTAGGAAGAATCACCATGACTCATTTGTGATCATAGTACCTAGTGATGATGATTGGTACAAACCGAGGAACCAAGGAGGGCGATGAGGTCTTCAACACTTTTTCTTTGGTATTTTAATGTTCTAGAGTTGTGCACGAAGAGAAGCAGGTTTGAGTATATCGCTTGTGAATTCTAGTACTTAGAGTTCAGTCTCTCCATCGAACATTTTTGGTTTTTTGGCATTTGGTCGATACTCGGGAGAGAGGGTATAACGGGCGCACGTTAGACGCCACGTTTAGTGAGAATGGCCGTTGGAATCGTTTTTTTTCTCTTGTCGAGGTAGGCGTTTTATGCCACATGTTTATTTAGTGAATATGAGCTGAAATTTGACGGAGTCACAACAGTTGTCGTTGAATCTTTTCAATTCATCTCTAATAAAACTTCAATCCTAATTACTTTAAATGAATAGGTATGATCATAATGAATTTAAAAGCGTCAATTAGATGTATTTCCATCAACATACCTTTTAGCTTCATCGATGAATGGACGTTTTTCGTTCTCAGTGAGTAGTTTCCATTCCGCACCTGGTTCAAAAAGATTTGTCAGTTTGATACACATTCTATTATTTTCGATGAAAAGTTAAAATATTCGTAACGTTAGCAATTTCTTTATCACGAAGGAATGGGGGGTGCGCCTTGATTTTTTTTTAGATTTGTAATCGAAAGTTAACTACATCCTGAGAATTTTGGCACCAACCGCGACCTTCTAGCGTGAGTAGATCCGCTTCTATGATTTTTCAAAGTTTCGACCGTTTATGACGTCACGCGCTCCTCTCGCCTGGGCGGGACCCCCCAGCCCCCTGTGACGTCATAACTGTGCCCACTGTGACGTCATAAACGGTCGAAACTTTAAACATTCATAGGAAAAGATTTACACACGCTAGAAGGTCGCGGTTGGTACCAAAATTCTCAGAATGAGGTCTACCTTAGATTAAAAATAACAATAAACAGTTTTTCCTACCCAGGCGCACACCCTATTGATTGATGTCTAGATACCGCTATTCCAGTAGTCTGAGTACCAGCTACTACGTACGTGTAGGTTAATCCAAACTGGCTAATACATGGTAATTTAAAAATACTGGGATTAGGAAAACCGGATCACAATTTCTATTCACGAAGCCGTTATGACCACAGAACGTTGCTCGGTGCTCACAGCAAATACCTACTAAATAAAACCCGAGAACACTGCGGATGTGAACATTTAATCTTGGCCTCTGAAAAGACTCGAGCTTTTATCACTGCCACACAAAAAGACTTTGCATATGAATGGAAGCAATCAACAATTGAATGGGATCAATTGCAGGTGGCAAGCGGCCACGTGTGGGCTAAACCAGCCTTCACTATCGTCGGCGATCGCTCAAAACCTCTCCATTGTACCGCTCCAATATCTTATTATCCGCTTGGAAAGTTCAATTGTGACACGTTTTTGAAACTTTCCAGTTTGTTAGTTGTAATCCTGCTTTTGTCTTCAATGTTCTCGTTCAGCAGTTTGGCATGAGGAAGAACTGTGTCGGAGCTTCATTGTTAAATTTGGCATTCCAGCCATACACTAATTTATTTGCCATTTTACAGTTTTAAATGAAAAATGCCATTCATAAAGCGTGAGTTGATGAGTGAATTTTCCAAGAACTAAGATATCTGCAATACTCAAAAATCCTGGAACTGAATCCTCTATCAGCACCTGGACCATACAGTGGAGTATCTGTCCAGTACAAGCCTTAGAGAGGCAACTATCATCATGATGTGTAGGGGAGAACTCCTGGATGTGAACTGGAAGCCATAGATCAGCGGAAGGAATTACCTTTGTTATAGGAGAGCCGAAAAGACCACTGAACACTTCCTGGCACACTGCCCCATACTAGGCTACTACCGTAAGGCATATTTTGGTAAAGCTGAGCTTACAAGAGAAGAATGCCTCGAAATACTAAACGGGAAGAATAATTTGTCTCAGCATTGTGCCTATTTTAGAGCAGCTTGGAAATATAGGGAATTTCTTGTATCCGATTTTAATGTTAACTTTTGGCTAACAAATTTGAACTTTTTGGGTATTCAATGTTGAACTTTTGGCTCGTCAATTTTGAACTTTTGGCCTTTACGCTTTGAAAACAACTAGAATCCTTGTCAAAGGACTCTATGCTGTCACTCCTATGAAGTTCAATAAATATTATTGTCTTTCTTCAAAATATGCAGACAGGAAATCTACAGGAGGTAGAAAATGTATTCTAAAACCTCCAAACCACTTTTTCCTCACTTTCCACCTTCGTTTTAAGACATATTAATCCGTCACAAAAATGACACATAATATTATGTTTAGAAGTCTCGTGGTCACTTCGAGATTCGCCAAAATATCGAGGTAAGTTTTGTAAAATTGTCCACTTATTATCTGAAACTTTCTGGTCACTGCAAAACGATATCCAGAGGTTGTATTAGAATGAGAAAGTGACGAACTTCACGCATCGATTTAAAATGTTCCAAAACAGAACGCAAATCTCATTTTTGACATTTCCTAAAAGCGAGGACATTTAAGTATTGAGGCGACTCTTGTTCTTTTTGTTACCTCACTTTTGAATATGGAAGAGCTTTTCATTTTAGAACACATTAAAAAAAGAAGTCCTCGAAAATCGAAATTTTCACTCGCATTTTGCCAATCAGAGTACTCTGAACAATTTTGGTTCAGTGACTGTCCGTGCGAGGCGAAACCAAATTTTCTTTTATGAGTTTCTTTGCTTATAGACAAACATTTCTTGGTTCTTAATGGTCTAAAATCGCTCAAATTCAGATGAATTCTAAATTTAGGCTCCTAGATGATTGTCTACATTTGTCAGTATACATTCGGAACAGTAGAACTACGGAATTCGGGAAACATCAGTAAAACATAGAATTCCTGTTCCCGGGAAAAACGAAGAAATTTACCGATTTGGAGGTGATTTCTTCGGGATTCTTTAAACTTCACATTTATAAAAATGAAGATAATTTTTCATTATGATGTCAGTAAATTTATACGGATGGTAGGTACCTAATGATAATGGTGCATCGTCTGCAATACCCATTAATTCGAATACCATTCTTTAAATCTGTGTCTGAAATTTTTCTTGTCGAATATGTCAACCAATATTTGAACAGATTCCGCGTTAACCGAACTGATCAAGGCCTTTCACTCCAGACATCATCTCTAACCCTGGAGCTGTCCCGCAGTGGAACTACAATCCACAAAAACGCTAGGTATTATTTTGATTTGTTTGTGTTTTACTATCTCATTCCCTTAACTGGACATGGTGGAGAGGGGGACGTGAATTATGTTAGTCACAAATCAAACTTTTTTTTTTTTTGCCACAAGCGACAAATGCAACGCGATATCATTAAACAAAATCATAGCTACATATCGGTAGCTGTACAGAAAGGTTCTCTAGAATACTGCAATCGGAGTTTTTTTTAGAAAAAAATGCTGTTTATTCATAGAAAAATAATAACTACATCACACGATAGATTTGGTGACTTTGTGCAATTCAAACTACTCGCATTTCGATCAGCTAAAATTTGAACGGAGATTGGGCCTCTCTTGCGATTCACACACGTGTTTATGATTTATCGTTAGTCCGACCCTTACGTTCTCGTAGGAAGCGAACGGTTGGTCCTACAGAGCTCCGGGTTATCTCAAAAATTTCTAAAAATTCGATACTATTTAAAATTGGTGTAAAAACGATATCTTTATTTCGAGAGTTTTCGAGCTAGGGCACTATTGAACGTTTCAACCCTTCATTTTCACCTCTTAGGAGTGACAGACATCAACCAAATCTTCAGGGCAAAACTAGACTCCAAATGGAGCCCAAAAATCAAATTTCATCAAAATCGGTTCATGGCAACTAAGGAAAATGCTGCGTACGGCGGATGGACGGAAATTTTTTTTATTCGATTTTCGGATTCTTCATATACCTTGAAATGTAAACTAATTTTGAAACAAATTTTGAGAGGGTTTAAACAAATTTTTCTTGGTCGGCTCCAATGGTTCATTTTTGAAAATGATAAACCAAAACATAGTTTTGAAAATTTCATCCCCAACTTGGAAGTGACTGACAGCGAAAAACTTTGCACAAGTAGTCTTCAAACGGAACCAAAATCTTGAACTTCTGATTATCTGATTATTCTGAATCCGTTCTGCTTCTCCCACAATAAACAATTCGGTGGTCCATTAAATGGATTTGGATGGATTAAATGGAATTGTTCATTGTCACAAATTTTGTGACACGAATTATTTGGAACATTCAATAACAATTAATCAATTGGGAATCAGGTCTGACATGGTTCCTGTTCTATACATTTCGATCAGGGTCCTCAAACTCCACTGTAATTCCACCCATACACCCCAACGAGTTCATTAAAGAGTTCATTTGACGACTGTGTTGACCGATGAAAAGCCCTTGTTCTTTACCGATCGGCGATCCATAAAAAAACATTTAATTAACCGTTGAGTAATAATTTGCATCCTTTTGTTTCAACAATCTTATACCTAGGAAGCAAACGGTAAGTAAAGTAAAGTAAACAACCATTTCAGGTTGGATTTTCGTCCGACTGCCATTCCTGGCGTTGCGGACGCCATCAGCTGTCTTCCTAAGGGAAGATCAGAATTTTTTTCGATGATTTCGCTCGTGGCTTCCCAATTGCCTCAACGCCCTGTTTTGTGACGAAAGGGAACTGCGACCGACTTGCCCGAAAATATGCTCCAGAGGCGAGCCCCGAACTCACGGCCCCTGCAACCGGTCCGAGTCTCGTCTCCAGAGACACATGCCGCAGCTCACTCGGTCACAGCTGACCCTGGAAGCAAACGGTTGGTCCAACCAAACTCTGGGTGTTCTCATTTGATTCTAAACATTGAATATTACTTGTAATACACGAAAAAAACATAGTTTTTTTTTTCATCCCAACTTGAAAGTGACAGACAAAGAAAAAACTTTGCACAAGTAGTATTCAAATGGTACCCAAATTTTTAAATTCTGATAATGCTTCATCCATCAATCTAGGCACAATCTAATCCGTTCTACTTCTTCCACAATAAACAATTCGGTGGTCCATTTGTGATACGAATTACTTGGAAGATTCAATAACAATTACATAATTACACAATTGGGAATCAGGTCTGACATGGTTCCTGTTCTATAGATTTAGATCGGGGTCCTCAAACTCCACTGTAATTCCACCCATACACCGCAACTCCCATGAAAGGCCGTGAAGGGATGAACGAGTGACACCATAGGTGCAGAGGGAGGCGTGACGTCATTGTTATGAGCTCCAGTGCACTCTCCGCTCCACCAACCACTCCATTTCATTGGATTTCAAATCCGCCTTGAAACCAAGTGAACCTTGCAATCCGGCCTCACCTACTCTTCTTGACGTCATTTAATGAAGCCCCCTCTACTGTCACCTTTCTGTAGTTCGCTTGGCACGTCCTCCCCTTGTATAACTTTAATTAATCTGGAGTTCCCGACTATATTCATAGACAGGGCATGAGAAGGGGGCGCGTTCTACCCATTATAATCGGCGGATTGTGCCCCGTAGACTCGGGGAGGAACAAAGCACCCAAACAAGCCTCGCCGACTCGCAATCGATCATCCTCCAATGTATTGTGGACGCTTTGAATGTATTGTGTTACGTCACACAATCCCCTTACAACCTAATCCTAATCGGCAGAACTCTCTCTTGGTGGGTTGATTTTTCAGTTAACAAATTCATTATAGTATGTTGTGGTTAAGGACTTTTTCCTTTATTCAAATAAGTGGATTTTTTAAACAATAAAACTACTTTGTTTCATCCATTTAACCTCTTCTCAGCCCGCAAATGGTAAACCTAGGAGCGCGGTTCTCTTTCGGTACTTCCTCCCGAATAAATCTATATTTCGAGGATGAAGAGGCATCATGACCTAACTCATTTTTCCTGAATTTTCAGGAGACACCAAAAAACCGATTTCTGACCGATTTATTATTTTTATAATGTAATGAGGAGTTTTTATGAGACATAATATCGCTCATATCCTAGAAGACGGGTACAAGTCCAAAGATGTCATTTTTGAGTTAGGAACAGTTTTGGGTAGTGGAAGTGCTGTTTTTCATCCCTAGAAGACAAACTTAAGCCTAGCTCATTCTCCCTCCGCCTGAATGCTGAAAGTTCTTTGTTCGATGGACGGGGCGAGCCACCTACGTTTGCAGAAGACAGGCACAAAGCCCATTGCTACCCTCTAAAGTAGACGTGATTAAGTGATTTCCTCAATTAAAGAAACCTAGTGTTAATTTTTTGGAAACTACTATCACAATCAAGACGATCAACAATGATAAATGCATGTTTATTGTGCAATTTATCAGAACACTTCGTTCCCTCGAGCCTAGCCCAAAGGATTTGTCCCAAGAAGGTAGTTGACTGGTGATCTTTACAGAAAAATAATAATTGCAATAATAATCACAATTATAATAATTTACACGGTTTCCTAATTATTTCATCCTGTGGCTATTTAACAGCAGGTAGGTAGATGGTTACCTACTTGTGTTTCTAGGACGTTGTAAGACTTGGGCATCCTTGAATATGCGATTAATCTGGGTTGAAGGTGCACAACACTCAACGGAAAACAAAATAACCAGATACTAATCCGTTTTAGTCCCTTTAAAACCCAAATCCATGAAAGAAAATCCATCAGTCTGTGTCTCTTGTGTTTGTCCAGGCATTATTCCCCAACCGATTCGCGTGGTTCCTCCTTTGTTCAACGCTAAAATTTATCTAGCACTGTGGACTACGTCATCCACATTAAATTTTGCCTTGAAGGAGGGGGGAGTAGAAACTTTAAAATTTGGTTTTTTTTAAGCATAATCTTGTGTATTTCGCCCAAACCTCAATTTCCCACTGATTTGAGTGTTTCTTTTTTGTTCGACTTGGAAATCTATCTAGTTTTGCTCTACATTGCTGGAATTTCGAGATTAGAGTAAACGGAGGATGAACGAGGGGTTATTTAGTGAAAGTAAGGCTCATTATTGCAGCACGTTGAGCGCGCTACCTACTCCTCAATTTCAACCGATTCGTGTGTTTCTTTTTTTCGACTCAGATAACCAACTGACTAACATTAAGTCGCCAGAGTACTGAAATTCTCATTAGGAAGAGGTAAGTGGAGGGATAATATTCACAAAATTGCGATTTTTCGATATTTTGGTTCATTTAGGGCTTATTAATGGTACCCAAGCTTTGAATCTTTATGAATAAACCTTTGTATTTTCATGAACTATAAATTTTGACACCATAGAACAAATAAGTGGTGCCACTGGTGTGTTTCACCTTGAATGTCTACTCCTACGGACCACCTACCGAAACTACCGATGAAAGTTGTACTGGTTGTACTGAAACCGTTGAAGAAGGAATGGTGTGAGGGGGGGGGGGGGTTGAACTCGAAATCACACTTTGGTTATCTTTGATTATAGATTTTAAGAAGCTGTTTCAATTAATTAAGAATATTTTTGGAGACAGAATTATAAATATCTTCCGTTTTCAATCTGTTTTATTTTTCCGACAACTCCCAATCTGAGATATAGATCTTGAGACATATTATGTCTCATAAAAACTCCTCATTACAATATAGACAAATCTACATAGACAAATTACATTGTCTATATTATAGACAAATCGTTGCTGGTTCCCGTATATGCAAACTGAACACTTACATTCTTTACCATTGCATAATTTCAACAATCTCTCGCGATAATTTTCATTGGGGACCATCTACACATAAATTCGCATGATGCCTGAAAGTTCTATAAAAATTGGATGGAAAATGCTGAAGTTGTGGTGGTTACAAGGATTTAACGTTTGCGCATGCGCACAAAATACTCATTTCGGGGGCCATGATATCCATAGGGGACCATCTATGCCCACCCAATCCCTGAAATGTTCATCAAAATCGGACAGTAACTTTGTAAAGTATTATCCTTTTTAAGGATTTGCGGACCAAAAAAAAAACCAAAATTCTTCAGAAAATTTAGATTTTGTAAAACTTGTTTATTGTTTCGCCTTGATAAGTTAAAACAATGCTTCCTCTATATTGGTGTAACTCTGAAGCAAATTGGCTTTAAAACTAGGAATGGAAGGTTGAAGGACTTCAACACTTTTCTTTCTTATTTGGCAATCTTTCTCTTTACTTTCCTCATGCTTTGGTATTAATGAGGATTTAATTAAAAAATTAATTACAATCGTGAGGCATGAACTTCTTCAAGTACTGCAAGTGCAGGCCGTTACACTTTTCCGTTGGTATCTAAAGCCGAAAATTGTTGAATCTAGAAACACTCTCAACTCAATACGGCCCGAAATTGAGTTAGGTCATGTTGCCATTTCACCCCCGATTTATCATACTTTTGAATACTTTTCGGTTTGAATGTGATATTTAACTCATCTCCTGATGTACCTATCTAAAGGTTTTCAATGAATAACATATTGGTAAAAACAGTTTTTTATTAAACTTAGAAATACGTAATGGTAAGAATAGATGTTTTTTACCATCACGATGTACGATGTGTTTTTTACCATTATCATGTGCAAGAAAGCGACTCGTACAAACCCCAGAGCGGGTTGGGGGACAGAGAGGAGGGTGAGGTCCTGCATGGAGGTAGTTTCTATGAGGAAACTGTGAATCACAGCCCTCAGGATAGCCACTGTAGTCCAGTCAAATTAGCAGTTAGGGTTTGCATTAATTCCGGACAAAGCGAAACTTTTATGGGTGACTTGTGGGTGCCTATGGAACATGTTTTTAGTATATTCTACTAGATTCTCCTTGTGCTAACTTTTTGGTGCCCGAAAAACCGCGATTTTTCGGCACTTGTTTCAGTTTTTTGCCTATAACTCGTACACGATGCATCCTACGGAAAATTTTACTCTTTCCTTTATTAAACAGGATGAATTTCTGCGTCGAATGACCACCTGAAACGTTAAGATCGGTTCAGCCGTTTGGCCGAAATCGATCGTTGAAGTTTGGCGATTTTTCCCAAATTGGTTGAAAAATGGGTTACGCTCAAGTTTCAAGGCCTGTACATCAAAAACGGCGTATCCAACCAAAAAATGTCACATAATCAAAGTTGTAGAGAATCAAATTTTGTGTAAGAAAAGCATCCCCCCTTCCTCCCCCCTCCCACCCGCCCCTACCAAATGATAGAATAACGAAACAACTTCTGAGTAAACGAAATTATGAGTATTGAAAACGGTGTTGCAATAAAAAAATGTCATATAATCAAAGTGAAACGTCTGTTGTTCAACTTACTAAGGCACTAAGGTACTTGTAATACTAGAAAAGGCGAAAGAAAAAACATTCTCCTGGTCCTAACTTTTTGGTGCCCGAAAAAACCGCGATTTTTCGGCACTTGATTCAGTTTTTCGCCTATAACTCGTACACGATGCATCCTACGGAAAATGTTACTCAATCCTTTATTAAACAGGATGAATTTCTGCGTCGAATGACCACCTGAAACGTTAAGATCGGTTCAGCCGTTTGGCCGAAATCGATCGTTGAATTTTGCCGCTTTTTCCCAAATTGGTTGAAAAATGGGTTACGCTCAAGTTTCAAGGCCTGTACATCAAAAACGGCGTATCCAACCAAAAAATGTCACATAATCAAAGTTGTAAAGAATCAAATTTTGTGTAAGAAAAGCATCCCCCCTTCCTCCCCCCTCCCACCCGCCCCTACCAAATGATAGAATAACAAAACAACTTCTGAGTAAACGAAATTATGAGTATTGAAAACGGTGTTGCAATCAAAAAATGTCATATAATCAAAGTGAAACGTCTGTTGTTCGACCTAAGGCACTGAAGTACTTATAATAATAGAAAAGGCAAAAGAAAAAACATCTCCTAGATTCTCCTTTTGCTCACTTTTTGGTGCCCGAAAAACCACGATTTTTCGGCACTTGTTCCAGTTTTTCGCCTATAACTCGTACACGATGCATCCTACGGAAAATTTTACTCAATCCTTTATTAAACAGGATGAATTTCTGCGTCGACTGACCACCTTCATTTTTTAGATCGGTTCAGCCGTTTGGCCGAAATCGATCGTTGAAGTTTTGGCGATCAACCAATTTGGGAAACATCGCCAAACTTCAACGATCGATTTCGGCCAAACGGCTGAACCGATCTAAAAAATGAAGGTGGTCAGTCGACGCAGAAATTCATCCTGTTTAATAAAGGATTGAGTAAAATTTTCCGTAGGATGCATCGTGTACGAGTTATAGGCGAAAAACTGGAACAAGTGCCGAAAAATCGTGGTTTTTCGGGCACCAAAAAGTGAGCAAAAGGAGAATCTAGGAGATGTTTTTTCTTTTGCCTTTTCTATTATTATAAGTACTTCAGTGCCTTAGGTCGAACAACAGACGTTTCACTTTGATTATATGACATTTTTTGATTGCAACACCGTTTTCAATACTCATAATTTCGTTTACTCAGAAGTTGTTTTGTTATTCTATCATTTGGTAGGGGCGGGTGGGAGGGGGGAGGAAGGGGGGATGCTTTTCTTACACAAAATTTGATTCTTTACAACTTTGATTATGTGACATTTTTTGGTTGGATACGCCGTTTTTGATGTACAGGCCTTGAAACTTGAGCGTAACCCATTTTTCAACCAATTTGGGAAAAAGCGGCAAAATTCAACGATCGATTTTGGCCAAACGGCTGAACCGATCTTAACGTTTCAGGTGGTCATTCGACGCAGAAATTCATCCTGTTTAATAAAGGATTGAGTAACATTTTCCGTAGGATGCATCGTGTACGAGTCATAGGCGAAAAACTGAATCAAGTGCCGAAAAATCACGGTTTTTTGGGCACCAAAGAGTTAGGACCAGGAGAATGTTTTTTCTTTCGCCTTTTCTAGTATTACAAGTACCTTAGTGCCTTAGTAAGTTGAACAACAGACGTTTCACTTTGATTATATGACATTTTTTGATTGCAACACCGTTTTCAATACTCATAATTTCGTTTACTCAGAAGTTGTTTCGTTATTCTATCATTTGGTAGGGGCTGGTGGGAGGGGGGAGGAAGGGGGGATGCTTTTCTTACACAAAATTTGATTCTCTACAACTTTGATTATGTGACATTTTTTGGTTGGATACGCCGTTTTTGATGTACAGGCCTTGAAACTTGAGCGTAACCCATTTTTCAACCAATTTGGGAAAAATCGCCAAACTTCAACGATCGATTTCGGCCAAACGGCTGAACCGATCTTAACGTTTTAGGTGGTCATTCGACGCAGAAATTCATCCTGTTTAATAAAGGAAAGAGTAAAATTTTCCGTAGGATGCATCGTGTACGAGTTATAGGCAAAAAACTGAAACAAGTGCCGAAAAATCGCGGTTTTTCGGGCACCAAAAAGTTAGCACAAGGAGAATCTAGTAGAATATACTAAAAACATGTTCCATAGGCACCCACAAGTCACCCATAAAAGTTTCGCTTTGTCCGGAATTAATGCAAACCCCCCCCCCCCCCCCCCCCTTTTTTGGCTAATTTGACTGGACTACTGTGAACCATAATATTCGAAAATTGGGCAGAGGGAGCACCGCTCTCTGGGGTCTACCACTGGAGGGTTCAACTATCTATGACCAAGTGCGTTCATCGCTTGTCTCTCCTTCCAGGCTTATCAAATCAACGTTCCAGCAATGTATTTTATTCGATCAGATGTTCATTGACTTCAGATCAAATTTTGAGTTCTTTTGCAGGTGCGTGAGAGAAATTATCTTCTAACGCAGTTTCACATTTTCACGTAGGTCAAATAAAATTAGTTTTATGGATTATTTTCCCATCTTATTCCTTATATTTTCGTTTGTAGCAGTTTCTCTAATAGTTTTGCCTTCAATTCGTTCCTTGTAGGAAAATAAAATTCAAAATTACGTTTTTGACATTTTATGTCTTTACTATGGCACATAAATGAAAAATCGTCACGCGGGGATCGTCACGCGGGGAGCGTTATGAGGGGAGCGTTACGCGGAAATTTCTGATGATTTTCACGTACAACCAATCGTTCTTAGGGAAAACTAACTTCCTCATTTTCCACCTCA
Source organism: Apolygus lucorum (assembly GCA_009739505.2). Classification (NCBI taxonomy): domain Eukaryota; kingdom Metazoa; phylum Arthropoda; class Insecta; order Hemiptera; family Miridae; genus Apolygus; species Apolygus lucorum. Next base: position 58,113,193 of record CM019176.2, read on the forward strand.
CAAAAATCGTTCACCACTCATTGGAAAGCTCTCAATTTATTAAACACAAGACATAAAATGTCTCTCGTGGTTGCTTACTTGTACGAAAGCTGTATCCACCGTTTGTGTTTTTTCACATTTTTATAATTTTACCACAAGAAGTACATTTTTCTATAAATCATTAAAAACATTTTCCTTTCGACTTGCTCTGGCAAACATTACCACTTGATCATGGTTCAAAGAATGGTTTATTGGCAAAAACGATCAAGTTGTACTTGATTAATTTTACCAGGAAACTAAGACCAGGGGATTTTTTCATGTTCCCAAGGGATAAAGGGTACATAGTAATATCCACGTACAAGAGTTTTGGTACGTTCTGCCTCTATAATCAAATGGACTTAGTGTCAGTTGGTAAAACTTAAATTTCAACAAAAATGTAAGTTTCCACAAATTTGATCTGTCAGATCGCCGCGACAAATATGACCCGTAAAAAAGCCGCGACTACTGAAGGGTTAATTCAGATTTGACAGTTTTGAAATGAAAAATGCAAGAGAAAACTCCGAGTTTTATTGCGTTAGCACACTTACCCAGCAGTTTTGAGACCATTAGGGCAAATGCGCGCAGCTTGACTTTCAGTGACAATAGAAAGAACAAAATTCTCGAACTTAGTTCGGTCTCCTGAATTTCATCATGGTCTCCGATTATGTAATAAAAAATGATATTTATCTTAGCCAGGTAAATTATTGCAGGAACGGATTTAGGGAGGTAGCTTGAGGACGCGCCCTCTTCCATGACTCCCTGGAGCGCAACATGTACCTCACAAGGTAGTATGTAGAAGGTTAAGGGAAAACATCTTAACTTCCTTGTGGGAGTATGTTCTCTCCTAGAGAAGGAAAAACACCTTCACTACTTTGCTTACCTGGAGCGAATAGTTCCCATGAAGAGGAAAAACACTACTACCTTCAAATGTAAACCATAAACATTTGAGGGGTTTGAAAATTCATTTTGTTCGAAATAATTAACCAAAGTTAACTATCAAAACCTACAAAACAAGTTTGAAATCCAAGTTTCCAGCAAAAAAAACGTGAAATCAAAATTTCATATTTTCAAGACGCTTCCTGGTGGCAGCATCGGAAACTAGACTCTGGCCACAGCCTCATATGAAAGGTATATTACCTACATGGCTGAAACTCTGCACACTAACGGATGATTGTAGAATGAAGCTCTTGAGTTCAGTTATCCACGTAGGGGAGGATAGGTTACCGCTTCACTACGTCTTCGAGTGCCCAATTGCCCACACCGAAAACACCCCCTTTTGAATAGGGTCCCCAGAAACCCCTAAAGGCCCGTAGAGACTTTGTGAAGTCAGGCGATTGTTCACACGAGATGTCCACTCCCGTTCCTTTTCCATTGAGCCAATTTCCACCTGCCGCCCCTACCGTCTCCCCTGCGACCCTCGAAAAGAACATTATTATTATTATTTTCGAGAACTTTTAATCCCGAGTTTGAAAAGGCCTCCCGTACGCTTCTTTCTCTCGTTCTCACAATGGTCCCACATCCTATCAAAAATGATATCTTGGAGATAGTGCCAGCTTTACAATTGTCACACAGTAACCTTTTGTTGCCTCCCCACAATTAGAACTATGATTCGTTACACGCTTCCGTTCGTCGGATCCTGATATAAATCTGGGTTCTGTCCAGACCAAATGAAAGATCACTTGGAAAATCACAACCATTTCCTTCCTGTTAGCACTATTGAGTTGTAGTATCTCTGAAATCTCAGCGTTTATGGCTAGGATGTAGGAACCACTGTCCTGTTGTTTGGTGTCGGGTTGGTGCGTACACTCATGTTATTCCCGAATAATTGGTCGTGACTGGATTCATTATGGAAAACTAGCGTATTGTTCGACAAGGGCTTTTTTTGTGGTAATACGAGAAAGTCATACCGAAAAAATGAGCAAATTTCTGAAGTTTTGATTTTTATTTCAGAACCTGTCTCTTCGGATTCATGGAGCTCTCGGCTACTCCACGAGTTATTCCGTCATTTTTCATTAAATCATATATTTATGTGATGGGATTTGAATACATACTGAACTTTGGGTTAACGTTTGGAATAAATACCTAATTATCTAATTAATTATTTAAATACCTAATTCAATACTGGGAAATTAATTGTGCTTATATGAATTTTTTCCAATGACATTTTCATTCATTAAATGTAAATAACTGAGCACATATGGAGACCATCTAGTTAATTTACTTTCAAAATTTAATTGAACAGTTTGTAGTGTCAACAGCCCATTGGCTTTGTTCAGTTAACACAACACTGAGTGCTGTAGATTGTTTACAAATAGAGAAAAACCACCCAGAGTACTAGCGGGATTTGCCGGAGAGGCATGATTCTACAGATGGGATCTAGTCTAACAGTTTAATAATTGAAAATTTATTCTAAAATATCCATGTAAATCTATAACTAATAATATTAGAAGAATTTTTTAGATTATTGAAAAAAAAATTTTCTTGAGATTTTTATATGATTTAAAATCTGATATATAAAAATCTCAAAATAGAAAAAAAAAAAATTCAATAATCAACCTTTGGAATCGGAAAAGATAAAAAATGTCTAACCCCTCCTTGAAATTTATTGGTTTACGTTTCAAAGTATGTAAAATCCGAAAATCGAATTAAAAAATTTCTCAATAAACACCTCTTTTAGTTACCGTGGACCGATTTTGATGAAATTTGGCGTATGGGCTCCATTTGGGGTCTAGTTGTGCCGCGAAGCTTTTGGTTGATATCAGTCACTTCTAAGGGGTGAAAATTAAAGGTTGAAATTTTCAAAAGTGCCCTAGCTCGAAAACTCTGGAAATAAAGGTATCGTTTTTTCACCTATTTTAAATAGGTTCTATTAAATTTTAGAATTTATGGAGACCACGCGAACCTCTGTAGGACAAACCGTTCGCTCCCTACGAGAACTTAAGGGTTGGACTTACGATAAATCAGAAACCCGAGTGTGAATCGCAAGAAAGGCCTAATCACCTTTGTTTTTCTTCGAGATGTACTCAGTTTTGCGTCGTTAGCAACAATTTATTCCCTTAGTAACGAGTAATCAAATTTATGAATGAAGGAATTCTTTATTTCTCTGAATAGAGTGTGAAGCTTTTATTTCATCTAAATTAACTCGATTGATCTGTACAGAAAAATAATAAATCTTTGTGTAATAATTTGAAGCATTTTTGACATGGATATGTCTTTTGGCTGGGGTCAAGGGATTTTTTGCGACACATTTTTTTTTGCACAAAAAATGCAACGCGATACCAGTAAACAAAATCTTAGCAACATATCGATCGCTATGAAGCGAGGTTCTCTAGAATACTACAATATATTACGTGCGATCGGAGAGGTTTTTTTTTAAGAAAAAAAATTATGTTTATTCATAGAAACTATGGACATACTCATGATCCCCGGGTGGTTTTTATGATTTTCCCTCTTAGAGAGAAATTTTGTATGTCCGAATGCCTTTCAATTCTTTACTCTGGTAGGTACCAATTTGCCTGATTCTTTTTGAAATGTGTTCTACCAGCACTCTTGGTGGTCCTTTTTCTAAAATTCCTATTTAGTTTCACCTGTATCCTTGTCTGTCAGTCTGTAATCAAATCTTGCAAGTTAAATTCGATCGCCTTTCAGTTTCCGATGGAACTGAAATTTCCTATCCATATACAATAAAACGGACGACAATGCAAAATTATTATGACAGAGAGCTGATTATTAATATGTAATAAAAGCTTGTTCTTAAAAACGGTGTTTGAAACGATCGTTATTTTTCAACCTAATTTCATGAGATAGTTTGTTAGGAAGAGTGCACAGTGCACAGCAAACGTATATTTTTGATAATTGTTCCTTTGAGGGTCAATCGTGTCTGAAGTCGCTCGGTGAACAATGAGAATATTGCTCAACAGGGGTCGTTCTGGAAGGAAAAGGGGAGGTCACTTCAAAAATTTCAATGTCGTGCGTTAATTGTTCCGACCAAATTTCACGAGACAGTTTAGGAAGGATGCATACCGTTACAACTTTGGATGGCTCGAGGGGCCGCATAACTGGAATTCTATTAGTTGTCCCCTTTGTTTGGTCACCCTCCGAAATCGCCGTATCTCCCTTCGGTTGATCAAGAACCAATTGAGACAAAAGATAAGGAATGAGCGACGCTTCGTCAATGAGGCGGCTTCCACAGCTCTACTCGCGGTCTTCCGCCTTCTAAAAGGGACATCAGACGTACCCACTCCTTCCTGACGTCGGGTAGTTTCCCTAGTTCCGATTGAAAGAGGCTTCCCTTCCTCCTCCAGTCCCTCACTTATTCGTCTGAAATGCGGGAGACAGCTGAAAATAGCTATATCCCGCTCTCTGACAGGCCATTTCCCTGGCGTCCATCGCGATTTTCCTTCTCTCTTTCCGCAGGTTTTGAACTGAAAATTGCGGATTCCCTCCGCTTTGTTGTCGCCTCAAAGGGAGACGGAGCAATCGGTTTGAACAAGTCGGTAGGTGCTGGGGAAATACTGACAACCTACTTTCCTCGACCAATACCCATTAATGAGAGTACGTTCTTCCAAGCACAGAAACAATCACCAATTCAATACATTTCAAGTGCAACTTCAATAGATACACACACAATAAAACCGAGTCACAAATCTAATACCAGTCTGATAAATATCAACATCAATTAACATATTTCGATAGTAAAGGTGTATAAATCCTGGTAAGTCCGAAAATAGAAATTTTTCAGGGGACGAAAAAGGTGCTGCAAATTATTACACAAAGTTTTATTATTTCTGTACAGATCACTCGTCTGCAAACAACACGGCTTTGGCATTGTTACTACCTACCAACCATACGACCGATCTACTACATGAGGCGTTTGGGAACAAAAGTGGTTAAGTTCACGGAACTAAATTTTACAGGAAAGGCCAGAGTACGTTTGGATCCACAAAAAAAAAGTTTGGATTGCATAAAATGGCAATTTTTGATATCCCACAAGTATACTCATTTTGTTACTAGGTGAGTCCTCAATTTATCCCTCAAATTTTGGACGGATTCAACTTGTATTTGTCTAGATATGGCCAAAAAATATTTTCTATCTGATTTTAAAATTGAAGATTTATACGTGTTTTAAACTAATTCTGCTGCAAATATAAACTGCTATCCAGAAATTACTCTAAACCAATCACTCAGCAACACTTTCGCATCCTATTTACTTGCTTACAGTTGAATTAAAGAGAGAGGGGGTGGCAAGAAGGAGAAAAGGGAATAATAAAACACACTGGTAAGAAATTTGACTTGAAACGTTTCCTAACATTCTTTGAAATTTTAAAATTGAAGATCGATTTGGTTTCAATTCGTTTTTGAACATTAAGTTTATCAAAGAATCAAATAGCTTCATTAAACTTGAATTTTTCTGGATCTTCTGACATTTTGAAGTTATCCGGTTTTGATCCTCAAAGCCTCACATATTATCTACTCCACGATCAAGTTTATTTTGAAGAAATAAACGCTTCACACTCGATTCGAAGAAATGAAGAGCTGTGGGTGCCTTCAATAGGAAATTTGATTGCTGGTTGCTAACAACGGTCGTATTTAGTTAGCTAAAATTTCAACGGAGATTAGGTAGGCCTCTTTTGCGATTCACGCTCGTGTTTCTGATTTATCGTAAGCCCAACCCTTAAATTCTCGTAGGGAGAATCTCTCCACTAACTACAGACGGTTGGGGCAAATTTTCGTTTGCTCGCATCAATATAGGTAATACTAGAATATTTCCAATCCAGATGAATGGAGACACTCATTAATCACACCTATTCCAAAAAAAGGCGATCATTCACAAATTGACAACTATCGCGGAGTGTCTTCAATCTCAGCTATCCCTCAAGTCTTGGAGAAACTCATTGTCAAGTGAGTTACACCGCTATTTTCCAGTTTTCTCGTGCACAAGCAACACGGGCTTTTGAGATCAAAAGCTGTCTCGTCGGTAGGCTCCATCGTGGGAGATTGAGCGATGTGGTGTCTTCTCCCTTCCCTTCCGCGTGCGGAGTGCCGCAGGGCTCGAATATTGGTCCCCTTCTTTTCCTGCTGACCATAAATCGTGTTGCATCAACTTTCACGGGGATTTATTTCCTGATCTTCCAGGATGATCTCAAGATCTTCACACCAATCGAATCTTCCGCAGACCGCCACCGACTACAGTCCGCTCTGAATCCCCTTCTCGTATCATAAAAATGTATCTCCTAATGCCAATACCATCATGTATCACGTATCCAATACCATTTAATTCAAACCGTTTCCGGCCACTGATGCATTTCGGTTTATTATTTTCAATAATAAGCCTTTGGAATCGAGCAAGAAAAAAAATTGTTAAACCCCCTCAAAATTTGATATTTTACGTTTCAAGGTAAGTAGAATCCGAAAATCGAATAAAAAATTTTCCTTCCGTCCGCCGTACGCCGTACGTGACACTTTTCTTAGCCACACTGGACCGATTTGGTTCAAATTTGGTACATAGGGGTTTGGGGTTAGTTTTGCCGCGAAGCTTTTGGGTAATGTCAATCATTTCTAAGGGGTGAAAATTGAGGGTCGAAATTTCCAAGAGTGCCCTAGTAGGTAGTAGGTAACTACTTTCAACCCTTCATTTCCATTTTTTTGGTGGTTGGGGATGAAATTTTCGAAAATGCCCTAGTAGGTAGTAGGTACCTATGGTTGGTAGGGAGGGATCTATACAGAAAGTAATAAACCTTTGGGCAATGATTTGCAGCGTTTTTGAATATTGAAATAGTGGAAAATCTTTGTAGAAGAATTTTTTCTCGTTCATGATGTTCCTAAACTTTTCAAAAACAAAGAAATTCTTCGACATTCGGGAGCTCAATGAGATTTGGGGATTTTTTAAAAAAGAGACCTTTTGGCCGAAAACTTGATTATGGTGGCTCAAATTCGATCCTGGGCGAGTGAGCGTTCTGGGCCATGAGTCGAAACAGATTCTGGTCCATAAATTGATTTTTACGTTTTACCTCGACTTTTTTAGATTTTTATTAATGAAATGTATAAATTATATTGATTTGGAAAACTGAGACCTCTCAAACCCTATATAATACAATTTGGAACAGTTTTACAAGCATTGAATACAATCATACAATTTGGAGTATTTTTGCTTTCGATTGGGGAGCAAATGATGCCTTATTTCGGCCGGCATTCTATAAAATAGTTCATCCTCGTCCTCCTATTACTCTGTTATTTCTACCCTCGGCTTGAAATGGGTTTCGTCCGGTTTGAATATTGTAATTGTCAGTTAATGCTGTATCACTACATCATTTGGCCCAAGAAAAAGTTACAAGTTCACTCGCCTTGTAAGTTCACTAACGTTACACTTTGGAATCCAGAGTTATTGTACAGAAAGTTACATTTGGCAAACATGGAATATTAGCAAGTGATTGGTGGTTGCAGAGCAGCCAGGAGTACTTCCAGGAATATGAAGGCTCGGGTCACAGTGACCCGAGGCGTGTACTGAAGGGTTAACACTTAACACGACCCCACAATCAGGATTTCAGAGGTTCAACCACCAACCAACATGGAAATTTTTGACGGTCAAATTCTCCACTCACCGAGTCTTTTGGATATTTCCGAATTGTGCATCTTGGGGTTGTCTTGAGCGATCTTCCGCCGCTGAAGACGAGACCAGACCATGAAAGCGTTCATCGGCCTCTTGATGTGCTCCTCCCGCTTCACACCGTTCTGAGGCGACGGCGACTGCTGAGGCTGCACGCCGATTTGAGGCGAGATGGCGTGGTGACCGTTCATCAAGTAACTCGTGTCACCCATCTCCGTATTCCTGCACAAACAAACAACATTTTTAGTCATCATTTTTAATATTTTGTTTAAGTTTCCATCTCAATACAATATTTATGCGAGGTTTTGCTCCGACAGACAGACATGTAATCATAATTGTTTAAAAAAGCTACATACGAGTAAAAATCTCGATTTTTGAGGAACTTTTTTTCTGCTGTACGAATACAAGTTTTTCCTTAGTTCACGAGGATGCAAAGCAAATGTAATGAGCACCTTGGAATTCGTGGAGACGAGTATAACATGAGTACATGTAGTCTCAACGTCTTCAAAACATACCCTACGCGTGCAGTATGTTGGTCAAAATAAACTAAGAATCGAAAAAAAAGAACAAAATGCTTGTGGGTACCTCGGAGTTTGGGGAGAATATTAAATATTCCTTTAGTCTCCCCAAACTCCGAGGTACCCACATGTATTTTGTTCTTTTTTTTTTTTTGAGTCTTAGTTTATTTTGACCAACATACTGCGTGCGTAGGGTATGTTTTGAAGAAACAAAATTTTAAGAAGAAAAATTTTTATTTGTTGAAGTTTATTTAAAATTCTTTTAAGCAAGGGGTTGATTGCATGTTTTTAATAAATCGTGCTGTGCCAAACCCACTAGGCTGACTACTCTCCCATAAATAGCTAAAATTTCAACTTTCTTCACCTTTGTTTTAATGATTTCTTTGAAAATTCGCTCATTAACTCATATTTTATTAATGAACCTTTTTTAATACTCTCTGACATAGACAGCCCATTCCAACAATACCAAGGGCGATATTGGTAAGGCAGATGGGGGTTTCCAGGATTTTCAGGGAATGATCACTTGTGAACTCCCATGATTTCTATTAAGTTAAGCAGAATTGAATTAGTACCTACATGGTTCCCTGGCAGGTAGAAATTCCCGAAAAGGGAATGAGAAATAAGGAAAATTGCTATTTGGAATACAATCATTGGTAAAATTTGCTGCGTTTGAGGTCGAGAACTTAATTTGATCGGACATCAGGTATTTATTTATTTAATACAAGCCCAATACAACGATGAAATAGAAAAATTTGCATATTGAAGAGAAGCGCAGATGATAATAGATAGATAATAGAAAATAATAGAGGAGACAAGGTTAGGTGTTAATAGTCCATTTGCTTATAATTTTGTTTTTGATGACCTTCGCTGAGTGATGAAAAATATCCAGTTCTGGGCACTTCTGGAGGGCCCGATTCATCACTCGGGGCATCCTGCATAGTGGGCGGTTGTACAGGTAGTTAGAGGGGGAGAATGGTGTCCAGAAGAGTTCGTGAGAACGTGTGGCCAATCGAGGGACGAGAAATCTAATCTCCGCCAGGAGAGCTGGTGCGTCCACCGATCCCCGAACCAATCTCAACAGGAATCCCACATCCGGAAACAAAAATGAAACCCAAGACACAATTCCCTGGTGTTCAGCAGCCAGGGAATTGTAATCAAGGTCCTCCCGCGCAATACGAAGCTTGTATGCCACATACCTTAAAAATCCACGGTGAACCCTCTCAAGTTGGCTGATGTGGCACTGGTAAAATGGATTCCAGACAACCGAGGCATACTCCAAAATTGGAGTCACCAGCGCTTTGTAGAGTGTCATTATAGCTGGTATATAATCGAAATCTCTGGTGTTCCGCTTGAAGAATCCCAAGACCCGCATTGCACGGCCAGAGATGGCCGAAATATGGTCCGAGAACGATAGATGACAGTCGAGGAGCACTCCTAAGTCGCGCATGGCATTCACCCGCCTTAATGGCTCATCGCCTATCATGTATAGGTGGACAAACGGAGTCTGGGAGCGGTGGAATGTCATTACTGAACACTTCGACGGGTTGAGAGACAAACCACTCGATGGGCACCAACGCATGAGGGAGTCAAGACTCTCCTGCAGCACCAAACAGTCCGAGGGTGAGGCTATGGTGTGAAACAGTTTCAGATCGTCAGCGAACAGAAGAAACCTAACCCCCTTGAATATGGTTTGAATATTGTTAATGGCCAATAGGAAGAGCAAGGGACCCAAATGGGAACCCTGCGGAACTCTCCCTGCGGAGTACATGGGAGAAGTGCCCTGACACGCTATTTATGTTCAAATTAACGGAAAAGTATGCTCCTATTCCCGACATTTTCACTCAACAACTTGGTTTAACTCAAAATAAAAACTTGGAGTAGGAAAATTAGCGAATTAATGCTCATGAATCGCCAGATATGTGAGGCGAGAATGTATGACAAGCGAGTTGTGTCGTGAACGCACGAATTTACCTACATAATTTTGTTCATCAATGATCACTACGATGATTATGATTTTTCCAATTTAATTGCCATATTACATTGAAGTTAGAAAGAAAAAAGTTATTGTTGGAGAATAAAATGTTCAGCCAAATAACGAAGTATTAAAAGCGTTTAAGTAGAAGAAGCAAAGAAAGTCTATTTGGTCCGAAGATTGATAACGCGTGATATCATTGATAAGTGGCGGCGCATGCCCAATGCGAGCAGATGAAATCGTCTATCTGCCGAAAAACTCGGAAGCTCTCCCTGAATGGAGAAGGTATCTTGAGGGGGAAAGGATTGAAGGAGGAGGTCGGTGAGGCGGCTAGAAGAAGTAAACGGCTCGAGACCCCTCAAACGGGTTCCGCATGAGAGTCACAAAAGAGTCGGGTCCGTCAGCTATGTGATGTGTCACAGCTCGCCATCCCGAATCCCTCCATCACCTGCCGCGTGTCGGATCTCAACACCCTCAGCCTGGTGTTTTCCGCTGAAGGATTTACTGTTAGCAGACAGAAAGAATCCCTAGTGATAGACTACGTAAAAATTACGTAATAAGTGGGGAAATGAGACCTCTACAATCCCCCCTCTGGGCCTCCTCCAGTGCGATCGGTACCTAGCAGTGAAATGACCTTTGTGGTGTCAAGTCCTCATCTCGACTTCTTCCCGTCAGGATCTTGGTTTTCCATAACGCCTACACGTCAAAGATACGTAGTCTACTATTTGTTGAAATTATTTGGAGTCCCTCCCTGCCAACCATAGGTACCTACTACCTACTAAGGCATTTTTGAAAACGTCAACCCTTCTTTTCCCTTTGGTTGGTAGTTGGGGTTGAAATTTTTAAAAATGCCCTAGTAGGTAGTAGGTACCTATGGTTGGCAGGAAGATCCCTCCCAACAGAAGGATGATCTATACAGGAAAATAATAAACTTTTGTGAAATAATTTGCAGCATTTTTCTATAACATTTATATTGTGAAAAATTCGAGAATGAAGCACACCTTTTCTCCACATCTCAAAATAGCAAGATATTTCTCTTTTTTATCAAATTTTCATTCACTCTCTCTTTCAAAATATTTCAAGCATAATATCTTAAATATTTCAAAACATTTATTTTATCGAGTATAACATAATATCCAGAGTAAAAATCGAGTTTTGGATGTGATATTAGAACATTTATGTGATATAATTCAGGTATTCATAGCTTCTCTTTCAAAAACATTATTTTATACACTCAACATATAAAGTTAAATACTAAGAAAATGAGTTTATGTTCGTTCTTTGTTGAATGAATGAAAAATATATGAACATTTTGTGTTGAAAATATTTTTTTCAGTTTTACACGTCATTTTTACGTAGTCTACTAATAGCTGTGTGTCAGGGAAGTTTTCTACTCTAGGGTTAAAAATCTCCTAATAAAAAAATCTAGAAAATTCCGAGAGTTGGGTAGTTGAAAGAGACGTTCCTTGGAATGGATGCATTACTTAATAATACTCGTACGTTTTTTCTGGTGGGTAAATTGGCCAAACGTAGTTTTGGACAAACTGGACGAAGAAATGGCAGGGAAACAGCTGTTAGGGCCGATACTCTCGCTGTGAGGACGTGGTGATGTTGCTGACCGGATCTGGCCCTCACCTGAGTCTTGCCCTTGACTGGGCAACAGTTGAGAGCGGGCACTCAGTTGACTGCCCGTTGCAGCTGAATGCTTCATTACATCCTCAAACGTCGATAAAATATCGGTTGTCTGCGTCTCAATCGTTCTGCTCGTCAGGGAGGATTTTCACCCCAGGAGATGCCGAACATCCCCCCGTGATTGGCAGGTTTAGCGACATGAGGTGGCACCGAGCGCGGAGACTCCCCGCTACGCGATCCCATTTATTGTTATCTCCCAAAAGTTGGCACCCCTTCAGCTCTCCTTTGCGCTCACCTCACCGACCCCCTCAACACCGCGGTCCCCTTTATGGGCCTATTCATCCCCCGTCAATGAAGCCTTCTGGTTCGTGTTGCTTTCTCTCTCATATTAAGCCATTGGAAGTACGTCTATCTCTGTCCTCCACTCAATAACCCCCCGACCGCCACCCGTATCCCTTATTGAGCCCCTTTGGTGGTCACTGTTTAGTCAAACAGCCCCTATTTAGCTCTTTTGTGTCCCTCACGAGCACACACAACCATCCGCTTCCTCCTCTCCTGTTTTCGCCGGAATAAAAAATTTTCGTCACAAAACCTCCTTCTTCACTTTGTCCGCGACACGTTTTTATTGCTCCAACCCTTCCATTGACCAACAATCCCTTTTTCCTCCAATTCGCGAAGTAATAGAGTGCTCTCTCCAGTTCATTGTGCCGTTTTTTGGTTCATCATTCCCAAATAATACGGGGCAAATTCAACAAGTAAAGTAAAACATATATGTTTATTATAATAGCTAGTCGTACACGAACGTTCCAATAACTGGCCATACACGAACGTTTCAATAGCTGGTCATACTAGAACATTCCAATAGTTTGCCATACACAAAAGTTCCTATAACTGGCCATACTCGAACTTTCCAATAGTTGGCCACACAAAAACGTTCCAATAGCTGGCCATTCACGAACGTACCTATAGCTGACCATTCAAGAACGTTCCTATAGCTGACCATTCAAGAACGTACCTATAGCTGACCATTCAAGAACGTACCTATAGCTGACCATTCAAGAACGTTCCTATAGCTGGCCATTCAAGAACGTACCTATAGCTGACCATTCAAGAACGTTCCTATAGCTGGCCATTCACGAACGTTCCTATAGCTGGCCATTCAAGAACGTTCCAATAGCTGGTCATACACGAACGTTCCTATAGCTGGCCATTCAAGAACGTACCTATAGCTGACCATTCAAGAACGTTCCTATAGCTGGCCATTCACGAACGTTCCTATAGCTGGCCATTCAAGAACGTTTCAATAGCTGGTCATACTAGAACATTCCAATAGTTTGCCATACACAAAAGTTCCTATAACTGGCCATACTCGAACTTTCCAATAGTTGGCCACACAAAAACGTTCCTATAGCTGGCCATTCACGAACGTACCTATAGCTGACCATTCAAGAACGTTCCTATAGCTGACCATTCAAGAACGTACCTATAGCTGACCATTCAAGAACGTACCTATAGCTGACCATTCAAGAACGTTCCTATAGCTGGCCATTCACGAACGTTCCTATAGCTGGCCATTCAAGAACGTTCCAATAGCTGGTCATACACGAACGTTCCAATAGCTGGCAACACATGAACGTTCCAATAACTAGCCATACACGAACGTTTCAATGGCTGGCCACACACGAACGTTCCAATAGCTGGTCATACACGAAAGTTCCTATAACTGGCCATACTCGAACGTTCCAATAGCTGGTCGTACACGAACGTTCCAATAGCTGATCATACTAGAACATTCCAATAGTTTGCCATACACGAAAGTTTCTATAACTGGCCATACTCGAACTTTCCAATAGTTGGCCACACACGAACGTTCCAATAGCTGGTCATACTACAACATTCCAATAGTTTGCCATACACGAAAGTTCCTATACTGGCCATACTCGAACTTTCCAATAGTAGGCCACACAAAAACGTTCCAATAGCTGGACATTCAAGAACGTTCCTATAGCTGGCCATTCAAGAACGTACCTATAGCTGACCATTCAAGAACGTTCCTATAGCTGGCCATTCACGAACGTACCTATAGCTGACCATTCACGAACGTTCCTATAGCTAGCCATTCAAGAACGTTCCAATAGCTGGTCATACACGAACGTTCCAATAAGTAGCCATACACTAACTTTCCAATAGCTAGCATTTCAAATTTGTTGGTTTACGTTTCAAGGTACGTTGAATCCGAAAATCGAATAAAAATTTGGCCGTCCAACCGCCGTCCGCGGCACTTTTCCCACTTAGCATTGAACGATTTTGATTAAATTTGCCAAATTTCAATCAAAATTACCTAATTTAAATTACCAAATTTAATTTCGTATATGGGCTCCATTACGATAGAGTAAGTAAATGAAGTAAACATCCATCTCAGGTTGAATTTTCGTCCAACTGCCACCCCGGCGTCGCGGACGCCATCAGCTGTCTCACAAAGGGAAGATCAGAATTTGTTTTGATGATTTCCCCCATGGCTCAAGTGGAGCGGGGTTCTCCAACGGCACAACGCGAAAAAATTATTCAGACATGCGACACCGCCCTCGAACGGTCACCCATCCAGATAATCTCCCGGGCCGACTGTCCAAAACCTCGGTGGCCTCACGGGAACTAATTCATTACACCAGCTGACCGCCGTTGGTTGCAAATTCAACAACGCCAACCACTCAATCATCACCTTACACTTGTCCTCCCTCTTCACGTCGAACTGAACTTGCGATAACGACTCGAGTACCCTGACGTAATTTACGAGATGTTCGACATCAACCGATCACTCGAACCCAATTTCTCGGAACAGACAAATATTTCTGCTAAACTTTAATTGAGTGCGAAATCAGGTATTTTTAATTGAAAATATGACAATCGAAAAACATTTTGGTTTATTATTTTCAATAATGAACCTTTGAATCAACAAAGAAAAAATATTTTAACCCCCCCTCAAAATTTGTTGGTTTACGTTTCAAGGAACGTAGAATCCGAAAATAAAAATTCAAAATTCTTTTTTGAACCCTTAAAAGTGACCTACATCAACCAAAATCTTCGGGGCACAACTAGACCCCAAATGGAGCCTACATACCAAATTTCATCAAAATCGGTCAATGCTAAGTGGGGAAAGTGCCGCGTACGGCGTACGGCGAACGGACGGCCAAATTTTTATTCGATTTTTGGATTCTACGTACCTTGAAACGTAAACCATCGAATTTTGAGGGGGTGTTAAAAAAATGTTTTTCTTGGTCGATTCCAAAGGTTCATTATTGAAAATAATGAACCAAAATCGAATAAAAATTAGGCCGTCCGTCCGCCGTACGCCCCTACGCGGCACTTTTGCCATTTAGCATTGACCGATTTTGATGAAATTTGGTATGTAGGCTCCATTTGGGGTCTAGTTGTGCCCCGAAGATTTTGTTTGATGTAGGTCACTTCTAGGGGTTCACAAATGAATTTTGATATTTTGAAAACGCCCTAACTCAAACAATTTTGATATAAAGGTATTGTTTTTCCTCCAATTTAAGATTCTATAGAATTTTTAAAATTTTTTGAGACCACGCGGAGCTCTGTAGGACAAACAGTTCGCTCCCTACGAGAATTTAAGGATTGGACGTACGATAAATCAGAAACACGAGTGTGAATCGCTAAAGAGGCCTAATATCCGTCCAAATGTTAGCTGACCGAAATACGATCGATGTTTTACTTCATGTTGGTTGGTTGGTGGCTTTGCAGACGAGTGATCTATAGAAAAATAATAATCCATTTTGTAATAATTTGCAGCGTTTTCTTTGGCAATTATTTCACATTTAGCTACATTTTATGGGAAATACATGGCGGAATTAACGGTTTTTCCATTTTTCTCTGGCAGTTATTGTTCGATTTTGATGATTACAACGGCAATATTTCAGTTATTCAATTCTCTAGGGCCGTGCACTGATGACTTTTTAAAATCCTTCAAAATTCATTAGTGCACGGCCCTAGAGAATTGAATAACTGAAATATTGCCGCTGGAATCATCAAAATCGAACAATAACTGCCAGTGAAATATGGGAAGAACTTGGAAAAAACCGTTTATTCAGTAGTTTTTCCCATTTTTAGGACGTCCCACAACAAGACTTGGGCGTCCTTATGCGATCGATCTGAGGTGAAGGAGGACAACACTCAACAGAAAAAAAATAACCACACAGTAATTCGTTTTAGACCATTCTGAATCCAAATCCGCGAAAAAAACCATAGGTGTATATCTGTGTGTGTGTGTGTAACAAAATCTTGTGGACTCTGCACAGGCCTTAGTTCTCAACCGATTTTCCTGGTTCTTTTTTTGGTCGGCGCGGAAAACTATCTAGTTGTGCACTACGTCACCGGAATTTCGAATTTTGCCTTTTAAGGGGGGGAAAGGGGGGGTTAATGCTTAAAAAACGTGCGTTTGCGGGGGTAATCTTGTAAAATCTACCCTGGCCTCAATTTCCAACCGATTTGCGTGTTTTTTTTTTTTTTTGTTTGACTCAAATAACTTCCGAGTTGTACATGATTTTACCAGAGTACCAAAATTCGGTAGGGGAGGGGGTGAGTGGGGGGATAATATTCATAAAAAATCCGATTTTTCAATATTTCGTTCCTTTACTGCTTACTAATTGTACCCAAGCTTTGAAATTGAGGAAAAATTCTCATTATACCTCCGGATTTTCCAACGTGTTTCCGCTTAGGTGCCAGACTGGCACCATTGGTGGTGGGGGGGGGGGGGTGAACTCGAATTCGCATGTTGGGTATCGTAGATCATGGATTTTAAATTGCTCTTCAGATTCGAGGCTCCCATGCCGCTAGAAATGTCATGGTGGATAATTGTAAGGGGGGGGGGGGGGAGGATCACTATTTCGAGTGAAACAGTTTTATCGCTTACCAACTGGTTAAACTGATCTAATGCTTATCCAATGGGACGTTCGATGTGGCAATTTTTGTTCGATTTTGATTATTCCAGAGACAATATTTCAGTTTTTCGTTTCCCCAGGGCTGTGCACTAATGAATTTCTAAAATCCTTTAAAATTTCAAATTTATGTACAACTTTTTAAGTTTTTGCGCCTTCAATTTCGCTAACTACCAAAAACGATCGGCGACCGACTGAGACCCCCTTAAGCGACGATATGCTACTTAGGTATGCTTCTAATAAAACTTCCTGAAGTCAGAGCCATAAAAGTTATTCTAATGAAGTACAAAAATACTTCATTGAATTCCTTCAAACTATAAATGTTAAATTTTAGAAAATCTTTTACTCTGTGAAACACAAGTTTATAAATAACTTTTAATGGCTGTATAATCCAAATAAAGTCAACAATAATTTTTTTTAATGAAGTACTTAAGTGCGATTATTGTCAGGGCAATGGTAGGCAGTCATCGATCTGTTAATCTTAGAACACGGATTAATATTCATTCTCCTCACATTTTTGATCTAGCGTATAAAAACCATTATTTAAAACTTGAAAGGGAAATTTCATATTACCGTTCTAAGTAGATCACAATGCAGGTACTACCGCGCCACTGTCTGCAGTCTGATTGCGTACGACACATCGAAGAGAATAATCCATCAAACAGGTGTCGTAAATTAGGCAAACAGAAGAACAATCAGTCAATCTGTTACTTTGTACCCACAATACCTCCAAAAATTACGCAAATATTGGTTGCAGGTACATATTAAACAACAAACTGTCGTATTTTAGAGTAGGTGGATTCATCGCATTGTCTAGAAACATTTTCAATAATATCCGATTCCCCGAAAAGTCCCACGAGCGTGCAGACTTCATTTGGTATGCTCATGAATTCCGAGAAATGTTGTCAGGTTTGTTGTCACTGATTATCATGAGTAAATATTCGATACATTATTTTTATCGTTCCAACAAGTGTCGTAATTACTGATAAAACGTCATGAATTTCCCATGAATTATTTTGTTCTTTACTTCTTGGAACTGGTTCTTCTATTTGATTTCTTATTGTTATCCTTCGAAGTTGCCAGTAACGAATCTACAAGCAAACAAGGATGGTGAGTCAGAAACACGAGTGCGAATCGCACATGTTGGTTGACGGAAGTAAGACAAATAAGTAAGCAAATCACATGATTTTTCTTTTTTTGTGCCTTCGAATAGAATTTAATATCAACCAGTTGTGCCTTTCTAACTACCAAACATTACAAATTATTACACAATAGTTTATTATTTTTCTATAGATCACTCGTCTGCAAAGCCACCAACAATCCAACATGAAGAAAAACATCGATCGTATTTCGGTCAGCTTTAATTTGAACGGAGATTAGGCCTCATTTGCGATTCACACTCGTGTTCCTGATTTATCGTACGTCCAAACCTTAAATTCTCGTAGTGAGCGAACGGTTTGTCCTACAGCGCTCCAGGTGGTCTCAGAATTTTTTAAAAATTCTGTAGAATCTCAAATTGAAGGAAAAACAATACCTTTATATCGAAATTTTTTGAGTTAGGGCGTTTTCAAAATTTCAAAATTCATTTTCGAACCCTTAGAAGTGACCTACATCAACCAAAATCTTTGGGGCACAACTAGACCCCAAATGAAGCCTACATACCAAATTTCATGAAAATCGGTCAATGCTAAGTGGCAAAAAAATGCTTGTGGCGATTGCGGACGGACGGCCAAATTTTTATTCGATTTTTGGATTCTACGAACCTTGAAACGTAAACCATAAAATTTTGAGGGGGTGTTAAAAATTTTTTTTCTTGGTCGATTCCAAAGGTTCATTATTGAAAATAATAAACCAAAATCAAATTTCGTATCGGAAGCACTTTGGGAACTTTGGGTTAACAATGTTTTGCGGGTAAGTAGGAACTTTTTGTCTAAATAAACTTGATTTTAACCATTTGCGATAATATAGTTGGTAAGTATTATAAATGGAGAGTCTTTGTTCGTCAGCGACGAGTGATCCTTACATAATAAATGCGAGGCGGAAAGCGAAAAGGGACCGCTTGTCGGCGTTCGTCGAAATGGAGTTATGCTATGTTCACAATCTGTATAGATTTATGAAGAATTTAAGACCGAAAGCATCCTTGTAGCTCAAAAAATGACGAAGCTGCAGTATTCCAGTGTTTTATAACAGAAAAAATGGATTTTGAGAAAAACTACCATAAACTTCAAACTGCTATACCTTAAATTCTTAGATTTTAAATCGATGTTTTCTTATTTAGGTTACTTTCGATTCGATTCAATCTTTCAGGCCTATAAACTTGGTTTATAGAAGGTCCAAGGATCAATAATCGACAGAAAGTGAAAAATCGATACTTTCGACCTTCTTCCAGTTTTTGGCCTTCTCCTCGAAATCAGATTTGCCGACAAGATGTCCCTTTTCACTTTCCGCCTCACAAATATCAAAATAAACCGTTGCGTAAAAATTTTCAGTGGTTTTAATACTCGTTTCACAAAAACTTAAAATTACATGAATCCACTGACCTGGTTACATCCACTCGTAATTATGATACGTTCGTAATTTGTAATCCATCGTAAGCAGTTCAGAAGCTCTCAAATGCACGAAAGGGGCCACCTTGAGGTTTCATTTTAAACTGAATATTCCGTCGGAACGAAGTTGATTGTCTCGAGAGAGAGATAAATTCATCGATTCAGAGGGCATAGGGCATCAGATCGCAAACATGAAAACAAGGAAGACACTTCCACCAACTTTGAACAAAGAGAAGCTCTACGATGCCTGCTCACGCTAACGGCTTTCCACAGTTTTTTTGTACAATCCGAGGATTGTAAGATTGTCTTGAACGTAACACACTTAATACCGTTTCATGTACGTAATAGTCATATAGTAGCAGCCAGTGGTCCAAAATAGGACGTGGGCATAAATAAATAATGGAATCGCGACAAGTGATAAAAAGATGAATTAAACGTTTTCTGGTTTGGCAGCATTCGGTTTTAAACAACGAGTGATTCATTGGTAGGTATTGTTTGTAGACATTAACATTGATTCTAAGCATTTAATATTCTCCTCATAATATCGAGGAGTCTCTCACCCTCAGCTTTTGATGAAAACTGTTGAATTTGGTCCCCCTCATCCACCAGAATACCACCACTTGGGTTTAGTTCATAATATAATGATAGTTGACCGTCTGGGAGGTTTTTAGCGAATTTTCAGGGAAAATGAAGCTATTGCAATGGCCTCAAAATTCTTAGGATGGACTTTTTCGAAAATTTTTTTCACTGAAATCCGTTTTGAAACATTCTGAAACGATCCCTGAAGTTTTTCCAAAAATCATAGTATATGGGTCATTTTCCCAGAAAGGGCGAATCGTTGTCCAGAGAAGATTCCGAATGCACATTTATGATTTGGGTGTTAAAAAAAAAAAAAAAAAAATCTCCATAAACTATCAACTTTGTTCTACTTCGGGCAATCAATAAAATATGCACTTATTCACGCTAAAATATGGAAATTAAAGTTTAAACTGCTAAATGTCCAGTAATCTGCCATGTCCGGACCCCTAGGTAGTCAACTTTGCTTGAACACTATGACTCACCTAAGAAAGCAACGGCCTGAATTTGTAGTGATTCTTTATTGCATATACCTGGACATGAAATAAATGGATTTGCAGATTTTTTCAGAAGCAAATAAAGCGAGCAGGAGGATAAAATGTGCTTGTCCGGAGGTTTTTGTCTTTAATCTGCCTTTTTTGTGTTTTCGTATTTTGGCAGCTTTTTATCGTTTCCCGCGGTTTTACTACCTCTGTAAGAGGTGAGGTTAGTAGTTAGGTTATCAAAGAAAGCGGCGGGAAACGTATTCCTTCTGTGTGGAAGCGTGCGCAAGTGGAGTCAGTTGCGAAATTGTGGTGTCACAGTCACCGTCTGTCTTTCATCTGCCCTCTGTAAGAACGGCAAGAAATCGAAATTATTTTTACTTTTTGGTCTCTAGTTCTTGTTTTTACCGAGCTGGTTCCAGCGATATGGTTACACTTCAGCAGAACAGCACCAGAACGCGGGAAAAGCTGAAAAACCCAAGTGCCACCCAGGAATTTTGTGTCTTTCATTTGCCGGTGATGGTGGCTTTTGGAGTGATGAAAGACTTTTTCAAGTTGTTAACAATTTAATTTAAATTTCCCGTTGCAATTTAAAAACTTTACATTTTTCGACCTCAAAACTGTATTCAGCAACCGTAAAAATCCACTGGTACCAAGTTTTGGCTCGAAAAACCGATAAATTGAGATTACTTGGTTACTTTCGGACGTTTCTAGGTTGCTGTCAGAAAAACCGTGTTCCACGTTGGTTTAACCCTTTTCTACACCTGCGTCCCGCCCTGGTTCAATTTTTGGAATAACTCCCAGTTCTCGCTACTCATGGAGATGGGGTTCCGAGTATTCTCCTTTACGCGGAAACCACGCCAATAGGTTTCTTTCGATAGCTTTTCTTCTTTATTTTTAATTAATTAATTAAGCGTCCCACTGTGTGTTCTTTCGTCGAAATTCAATCAGAATGGTGTGAGGTTAATCCCTGATTTTTGGCAGAACTTGAGTCGAACTTTAAGTTTTCTGAAATCTTGGGATACCGATTGTACCTTTCCAGGAAAATGACCCATATAGTTTTCGCCAAAATGTTCATTACAACAAACAAAAGGTCAAGTTCGTTAGCCAGAAATTTTGGACAATCCAAAGTGGTCCAAATTTCAAAAAAAGTCCACAAAACGTATTTCCGGTTTTTGTGGTTATTACCTTCACAATCGTGGTAATATATGGTATATTCGGATTCAGCACAACATTTCTGATATCAATGCGTTTTTCAAATGTGAAAATTGTCTAAAAATTGAGAAATATATAATGAAAACGTGCGTACATTTGTTGTACCCAGAAATGCAGTAGCCGTGTGGGTACTCTATGAGTTCGTGGAGACGAGTAGAACATGAATATGGACTCCCAAGATCTTCAAAGCATACCCGGTGCATACAGTATGTTGATATGGTATACTGAAAATCAAAAGAACCAAGAATCGTGGAAAAAAAACTTTCTAAAAGAAATTGCAACACCATTGTTCCTTATCTTAACCATACCTTCAACTGAAAGATTTCTTTGAAAATTCGCTCATTAATTCATGCTGCATGAATGGACTTTTCGTTTCTTTCTAAAAATTGAACACTATCTCGAATTGATTTTTTTTAGGTCAAGGAACATTGATTATTCAGGTAATTATTCATCCTCATTAGCGAATCGCTGGTCACACTGAGCTCTGGGTGGTATCGAAAAATTCGTGAGAATTGTGACTATTTTAAATTAATGAAAAAACAATTTGTACGTCGATAGTTTTCGAGCCCAGGCGTTTTGAAAACGTTTTCCCCCGGTTTTTACCTCTGAGAAGTGACTCAACAACCAAAACCTTCGGGGCACAACTATACCCAAATGGAGCCGATTTACCAAGTTTCATTAAAATTGGTCCATGACAACTGAGCAAACGGTACACGTCGGACGGACGGAATAATTTTTTTCGATTTTTGAATTCGGTACTACCTTGAAAGATGAACCATAAAATTTTGAGTAGGGGTCAAACAAATTTTCCCAGCTCGATTCCAAAGGTTTATCTTCAAAAATAATAAACCAAAATTCCATTCAGACGTGGTTTTGAGAATCTTTCGCACCTGGTTCCATACCATAGAGATCAGTTTTCATTATTGCTAAAATGATTCCGTTAAACCGCACAGAAAACTGATTCCATACAGATTTCTAATTATAAGATAATAAACTGTTGAAACTCACTGTTTCTCTCGATCGCACAACAACAAAATGGCAATATATCTTCCTTTTCAAACTGTAGATCGTCGGTCAACATTCCTTTAATTTGGACTTACTATCGGAAACAATGTTCAGCCTCTGAAAACCTTCTTTGGAACAATTGAGATGATGTTAAGAACCGATCAGAAGAACAAAGCGGAACGTGTTGAAAACTCACCATTAGTACCTACAAGATGGAGGAGAAAAAAGTGTTTCAACAGGTGGAAGATTGAAAGGTTGATCCTTCGAAAATAGAAGAATCAGTCATGGCCCGTCAAGGAATGGAACGGCTCAATTCGACCGAATTACGTGCACTGGGAGGTTCAGGATGACTCTGCGACTCCCGAGAGAACGGTCCGTGTGTCCCAGAAAAATCTCAGGCCGGAGAAATGCCGGACACAATGGTGTCGGGCAGATCGATTCTTCGGAGACATCAAACAATCGACTGTTCTTTCTATTAACTTACTGGTTTCATTTCGGTCCGATCAGTAGGAGTCACGGTGCATGATTCCTCAATGTAATCGTGGAAATCGTTTTAAACGAGTTCCTGTTCATATATGTCCACAATTCTGCAATCAATTATGTTTTCGCCTACCAATTCGGGCAACAGGCGATTCCTCTCCGTAAAACTGAAAGGTGGACATAACGGTCCGAGGGAGATGGCGATTCCTCCCGATAGGAAGCAGGTCATTGAGCCGAGGTTCGTCAATTCCTCCCGATGCTTTAATCGCTTTTCAAAGTGAAATTTACATTAAGTCGCTTGACATCAAGGAGTTCCCCAGACTCGAACAAAAAAAAAGAAAAGAAAATTGGATTCGGCAAATCATTGCTCGTCTACCTCCCAACGGCGGCCGTTACCAATTCGCTAAAAGGGTCAGTGGGAAATTTGGAAAACATTTTGAACATAGCAATTTTTGAACACATTTTTCGAACAACATTCTTTTCAACAATTTTTTGTCGAACAACTTTTTAACATACCTATCCTTAAAAATTGAGCATGTTGGTACATTTTATGCATTGTACTTAAGGGTGTCCCTTATAATATAAGAGACCATATTATTGCCTCTTTTTAAAAAAATCTTCGAAAACTGGAAGTCCTACCCCCGCCTTTAAAACATTTTGTTCCATTGGTTACCAAAGTACCCCACATTTTCATATTATCAACTTGGGAGGTGATGCGGCATGTGTTAGCGTTGTCCGAAGGTGACCAATTTTTTCGTGGAGTACTTTGGTAGGTACCTACTCAATGGAACAAAATGAGGGGGTAAGAACTTCAAATGATGATAGTCGTAAAATAAGGTTACCATATTGTACATACCTACAATAAACGAATTAGTCGTCAGTGCATAGTGGTTTTCTTTGGAACTGACCTATACCTGGGTGGGGAGGAATTGAGTAACGGGGAGGAATTGAATAAGGGGAGCACAGAGGGAGGAATTGAGTAACGAGAGGAAGGGCAATCATGTACCGGCTTATGAATTAGTGAAATAAGTTATTAACGCTGGTAAAATTTTTGAACTCGAACTGAAATTTTATTATATACAAAAAAGTAACTAAGATGGAATTTGTCATGTGGTGCTTAACAATCAAAAATTAAGATGAACCAAAACAATAAAAATCAAATATTATGCACCTACATTCATTCCCCCTTGTTTTTTTTTAATCAAATTACGCAGGTAATTTGATACAGACATTGTCTACCTGTGATCCGGAGGGTATGAAGAATGCCTCTTCATTACTGTCTCCCGCTCCTTCCATTTTTCAACTGCGGCGTCACCAGTTGTACCGGCTTATAATTTAGAGAAATAAGTTACAAGTTACAGTTGTATTAACGCTGGTACAATTTGTGAACTCGAACTGAAATTTTATTATATACAAAAAAGTAACTAAGATGGAATTTGTCATATGGTGCTTAACAATCAAAAATGAAGATGAACCAAAACAATAAAAATCAAACATTATGCACCTACAATCACTTTGACAGGAAGGAATCGCCATTCTTTTCGGAGGTCGGAGAGGAGTCGCCGGTTCCCGACCAATTCATTAGATCCACTTACTCTGTGAGGGTATGCAATACTGCCCACCCAACTTGGCAGACGTTTTGCCATGGATACATCTTTTAGTCTGGGAACTGTGAAAAACATTAGTAACGTTTTAACCTTGAAAAGGTTTTAGCGATGGGACCCCCCGCCGAAAAACGACAGGAAAAATCGACAGTAAAAAGCGACAGGAAAAATCGACAGGAAAGGAGCGCTATGATTTATCACATGCTTGACGACAAATATGCTTGACAACCTGATGATATTATTAATAAGGAGGTATCTTAAATATTACAGTGGAAGAAATATAAAGAGGGAGAGGGAGCAAAAACCTTTTCAAGGTATGTCACATTTTAGCCATTAGGCTCTAAGCGGAAATCATCCGGGGGTGCAGGGGGCGAAGCCCCCGCCGAGGCGCGCAGCGCCGAGTTTTAGCCCGAGACCGATAGTCAAATTCGGTAACTAGACCTCAAGAATCATCAGTCAGGGAAGTAGTAGCAGTAGTAGGCTAGTAGTAGTCAGGGAAGACCTGGGTTCGTTTCCAGGCCGTGGCGTCAATTTTTTCGGAATTCAAAAAATTACGTGTTTATTCATAATTAATTGGTTGTTTTCTCTTCCTCCCTAAATCTTCCTCTAAATCATTTCAAGTATTACCCTCCGTATAATGGGGAAAATGATACCTAGACATAACCATGATCTATTATTTTCCCCATCAAGGGATAAATTAGTATTTTCTTCCATATTCATTCTGGTGGGCTTCTTTAAAATGTGAACTAACTTACTATAACGGGAGTTGTCTGCTTTTCTCTGTACATCAAATCGCCTCTTTATGACACCAATTTTGGGTACACGATTCTCTATATTCGGAAAGTAGTGACAAATAATGTGGATCAGACGGTGGATTTACACGTGAGTGTTGCCAGTGATTTAGTTGCACCTACTCAAACTCCTACCGCTGGAACTTCTTTAGCTCAAACTTTGCAACCCATCGTTCTTCGAGTGTCTCAGATTTCATCTTCTAGCCGGAAAATGGGAAGTTTAGAGCAGTTGAGGACAGTAAACGCCAGTACGACATTGTAGATATAACAGAATTTTACTCAGCTTTTCAGAAGGAAGGCGTTTCTTGAGTCTGTCATGCTGATCTCAAGTTCCTCTGTCTGCTTGGAATGGACCGGCATATAATCCGGGTGGCTGTTAGTCCATATTCGAACAACCATTTGGACCACTTCCTGCGGAGCAATTTTAAAATTTCTTTCACCATTCTATTCAGAATATTCTGAATTTTATTTAATGACATGGAAAAAAATCGATTTTTTTCGATTTTTGACCGACAACTGAAATTCATGAAAATTCACCTTCTATTCATAAAAATATTTTGTATGAATTTTCAAAAAGATGATCTGCACAGCACAATTCTTTGACTTTCTTCCAGCATTATTAAACGAATCGCTAGTTCATACCTTCTTGACCTTTGTGAATGAAGCTCAACTAAATGAATATGGAAGAAAAACGTCTGCCTAGTTGAGAGGGCAGTATTGCATATCCACACAGAGTAAATGAATCTAATGAATTGGTAGGCGAAATCATCATTGATTGCAGAATTAAAGAATTAAAACATTTTCCACGATTACGTTGACGAATGTGATCGTGACTCCTACTGATCGGACCGAGATGAAACTGAACAGTTGATTGTTCGATGTCTGCAAAGAGTCACTCTGCCCAACACCATTGTGTTGATTCTTCCTGCATTGGATTCAGGATTTGAAATGCTGAAATGGTTTAGCCAACAACGCCATGAGACAATAAGGAGGACCCCAGCGAATATCTGATGGGAGGGTCGCGCGCGCGGAGTGTGGATCGACGGTAGGAATAGGTCCTCTCGCGTACACAAGATAAACCAGTTTGACTACTTGCCGATCTCCTTATGTAAATCATTTGGTTGGGGGTTTCAAAACAGATGTGGCCCCAAATCGCGTTCGAACATGTAAATCAAGGTTGGGGGGAGGCATCCTGTTTTCTTGAATCATTAACGTACGTGATCTTTCAACAGCTTCATGAGGACTAGCCAGAGCCACAACAAACAGCTTCATTACGACTAGCCAGAGCCAAGACAAACTAGTTGGATCGTTGGAAAAAAAGGGGAGTGGGTGAGTTTTATGTTGAAAGTGAGACGAAATTTTGACCACCCGAACATAACCCTTTACAGTGGTTACATGAATAGGCTGTAATGGGAGTGAATATGAGATGTAAATGGGATAAACCTAACTGAATAAACGGTTTTTCCATAAATGTATCGTTCGAGATTAAACACAAGGTCTTTCTTGCCACCACCCGCTCATTAATAGGATACACAGCAAAGGTTTCTGGATGGAAAGCTTCTGAGCAATTAGAAAAGTTCAATAGATCCTATCTAAAGAAAGTATTTGCCTTGCCTCAGAATACTCCAAATTGGAACCACTTGATTTCTATTTCATGAAATTACAAAAGGATTACGTCGTCCGGGCATTGAAGCTTCCCGCTCATAGATACCCGCGTATTGTAGCTGTCGAGATGGTAAAATGCAAAACTTCATGGTGTAAGGCATAATTGGAAAATTTTGGAAATCCTTGAAAATTTCAAATAACTTTTAAAGTTTGAGCGCCTGTAATTTAGGGAAATACTTACCCGGAACGAGGAACACACCGACTGAGACCCCCTTAAATCGAAATTTCTAAAAGAAAGAGTGTATACATTGCATAGTATCCAACTTACATAGTATCCACTAGAGGATGGTGCACCTTACAACCTGGTGCTCCATACAACCTCCTCTGTGGATCTTCCACCCTCAATTCCTCATTCTTTACGTCTACAAGGACATGGTTGAATGAAGAGTTTAAGCGTAGTTCAACCATTAGATCGTAGTTCGGCAATTAAGAGTGATTAGTTCAGCTGTTTGGGTGTGGTTGATCTAGCCGTTTGAACGCGGATTAATATTATGTTTGAGCAGTTTAACTGTTTGAGTTTGGTTCAGCTTCTAGATTGTGGTTTAGTTACATAAAGTGATTAGTTCAGTTGTTCGGGCGAGCTTGATGTAGCCTTTTGAGATGGATGGACCAGAAGATTGAGTGTGGTTCAATACACTCTTCTCCCCTGGCTTCAACGAGATGCCCGTTTCCCTTCCAATTAGCGGTACTGCTGACATCAGCACTGTCTCTGATAGAAATCGATAAACTTACACGAATGCATCATTGCAAATATCAATCGTGTTTTTAAGTCAGTTAATGACCCACAGTAGATCATAAACTACCTACAAATCGTTCTGCTGTCGCATTGAGTCTAATCTACTATCCGATCGAAGCCCCACAGATCCGAAAAGCCAACGTGGGTTTAGTTTTGTCACGTTGCCCGATAAAGACATCCTGTACAGAGATGTAATGGTGCGAAACGGATGTTCCCTGAATGCAGCCGATCTGCACCGCCGCATCCTGTGACCCAGATGTCAACAAAGGTGGACATCCCGCTCCCTCGCCTTCACAACCGTTTAAACCAGTCCAAAGATCACCATGTGGCCATCAAAATGTGTGAAAAAATAATAATTTTTATAAATTTTTTAAATATTCTTGACAGTGGGTTATTTAGAACCCATGTTATAATATAACATACAACAATTCTCATAATATAACATACAACAATTCCCATAAAATAACAACGTTCAAATCAAGATTCATAAAAGTCCATAGAAACATTATTTTCTTGAAATTTTCCCATTCAAATCTAAGATTATGAAAAATTAAAAGCCGACGTTTTCACGCTAATACGCTTGACGCAGAACGTGTATAATGCAATTTAAAAAAAAGAGAACCCTCATCGATTTAGTGCAGATTCCGATTTTACTTATAATGTGATGAAGAAATCATCTGTTAACAGAACTTGTGCGTAGCAATCTGAACTGAATCTCACTTGGAAGTCTTCAGGATGCAGGTAAAATGTCGAGTTTTCCGATGTTTTTGTGCTATTTCCAAAATGGTTACGTTCATATTGAAAACTAACATCACCATGCGTTTCAATATGAAAAACTGCTGTAAGTGAGAGAAAATAATTGTTCAAGTTTCTTATCAACTCAATATTTTGTGTGTTACACTACATGTAATAATATAATCATGCATGTGGTGCATGTTGGTTTTTCTGAAATTAAAAAATTTATACCTATATATTTTCAACACATTTTTCACGATAAGAGTTTTCAAAACACACAAGGAATCAATAAATCATGACGAATCACCATCGTTGTCGATTCATGACATAGGCAGATAGTACGAAGGAGACCCGTTTTGTATTTTACTCATGTTACTATCATTTATTGGTAGTTAGGTAGGTATGTACCTACACTAAAAAAACTAGATTTTTGAATTTTTTGCTCAATTTGCTCTTTAATACACACATTTATGTGCACTCGAAAAATAAATAAAAAAGAGAAGTGTATGGGGGGAGTTACTGCGCATGCGTCTTCAAATTCTACTGAAGAAGTCAACTGTCGGGCACCCACGGGGTCCTCTTCCCAGTAAAACTTGCAATAAATCCTAGTTTTTGAGTGTTCCAAAAGACCGTGCTAGGTATCTGTCAGGCAACTTATCACGTGACCTGCGTTGAAGCATATCTTAATTCCACCCAGGTCTGTCATAAACACGTGTTGAAGTGAAAAATCATCCGCCTGCGGGTTAAACTTTTAGATTACCTATAACTGCTGTTGTGCTGAAGATATTATTAACAATGAAAATGATAAATAATATTTTTATCATTGACTCCAGAGCTCAGGCACAGAGCAGTGCTGTTTTTTCCTACACCGTGTGCTGACTAAGATGCCCAAGTACTAGATAATTTCCTAATTTAATAGCAACTGGTATAATATCACTTTTCCTGCCTATAGTTTTCACTTGGTTTCCCTACAGGTAGCAGGTGTGCAGTGGGGCAAATAATGACAAAAAATCTCTTTCTGTTCCCTGATGTCAGAATTCTACTGCTTAGAAAGAATCATTCAAATCGTTTAAACTTATACATACATTTTCCAGAAAAATTAATAAAAATGTCAAAATCTATAAATAAACTTATGAAGCCGGTCCTATCTTTATTCAAAATTTGAGCACAATCGGGAAATCGGTAGTTCAAGAAATCACCCCAAGTATCATTAATGTGTGAAAAGAGGATTTGGAAGATAAAGAATTGAGAAACCGTCGTGACAATACATTCTTGTTCGATGCTTGAGACCATGCAGTACGCCTGGTATTCATAAAGGGTTAAGTAGGGGCTAACCTTATATTCTCCAACACTTTTGTCAAATTCATACCTTAATACCGTGGTACTGTCAATGAATATTGTGCCCTTCATTAGTAGCGGCCGATCTGACTGATCGCGCGAAGGTATTTTTCGTTTCTTCACAGGAAAGGTTGGCTTCCTGACCGATGAAGGGGGAGGGTTTTGTGTGTCATTCTTTGCGACGTTTGTCAGAGGCGCATTTGCTCTGAGAGGCGCTCTGAAGCGCACATACAAAATTTGTATGTGATTGCTATTCAACTCTAATTTTATAGTGATACCATCGAGGTATACCCAGTTATGTTATTAGAGTTGAATGACAAAAAGAAAAACGCTAAATAAGAAAACATGAAAATTATCATGGTGAGAGAAAGGTCCTGGTTCCTCTAGGGTTTACACTTAAAATTAGCCATAAATTAATTTCTTAGATTGCTTTCTGCTACTTTCTGCCTCTATAATCATATGCACTTAGTGTCAGTTGGTAAAACTCAAATTTCAACAAAAATGTAAGTTTCCACAAATTTGATCTGACAGATCGCCGCGACAAATATGACCCGTAAAAAAGCATTTGACAGTTTTTGAAATTTTTTTTTGACGATTTGACAGTTTTGAAATGAAAAATGCTAGAGAAAACTCCGATTTTGGAAGACACACATCATTTTGCCCTCCTCCCCGATTACCAAGCTTCCCTATTTCAGGTGGAGAGAAGGCAAAAATGGCATTTCGGAACGAAGACACAAATTTTTCATATGATGATCCGTAATAATTACGGATTAATAATGGAATAATTATTCCTTCATTATTATTCCTTGATAATTCATATGAACGAGATTATACTCAAAATATATAAGTTCGAATACCAAATGATAATTTCACCCATTTCAGGATGTGCGCTGCCCCGTAAGGGAACGTTTACACGAAACTGCCAAAGCCCCTTATCATTCGCTAGTTGAGACGTACAACGGAAAATTCAATAGTCTGAATAACCTACCTGTCAACACCGTAATTTAATAATAGAACTTTCAAACTGTTCGCGTGTCTCTTTTTCTCATCAAACACGAGACTACTGTGAAATTTCATTTGGTGTCAGGTTTTGAGAAACTAGCACGTGTTATACCAATGAAACCACTAATTTTGCGGGGGAGACGCATTGTCATACTGTTTGAATTGGACTTCCCTTGCGATAAAAGTAAATAAGTACTCAACTCGAACGTACATACGCCATAAGAGCTCTTTTCAAAACTCGATTCGTTATTCTTGGAGGAAAATAATTGTTGGCTTTGGCGTGATTCATTATGACTGTGACGCCTCGATGTGTACTAATAATGGCATCGTGATTACAGGTTCTGCCGTCAACTTTGTGACGATGAAATGACACGACGAGGTTTGAAATATTCACGACTTGGTTTACGACCAATCGACTAAATGAAAAAAACCTGACGAGAGAATTATTGGTGTTCTCGATGGTTGGTAATTGAGTAGGTATAGGATAGTAATACGATGATACAAAATGAATTAATTGATTGAAAGCACTTTGATTTCATCCTGATCAGTCGATTCTTGATTATTAACTTAGAACTGACCAACATCAACCAAAATCTTCGGGGCACAACTAGACCCCAAATGGAGCCTACATACCAAATTTCATAAAAATTGGTCAATGCTAAGTGGCAAAAGTGCCGAGTACGGCGGACGGACGGCCAAATTTTCATTCGATTTTTGGATTCTACGTACCTTGAAACGTAAACCATAAAATTTTGAGGGGATGTTAAAATTTTTTTTTCTTGATCGATTCCAAAGGTTTATTATTGAAAATAATAAGCCAAAAACTATAAAAGTTATCGACCAAATTGGTTTTTTTATTCTCCTGAAAAGTAGGCAAAAGTTAGATGTGCCATGATGCTTCTTAAGCGACGAGCTGTCGCTCCTATTTGATACATAACTCTAATAAATATTAGTTTCCACGGTAGCCGATAAAGTTGTGGGAAGTTGAATGGAGGAGACTTCGAGATTAGAAAGGAATTTTCAATTCAATTAGAAAGGAATGTTCGGCGCTCCGTGATATTATTAACTTTATATTGTAATGTTTAGAGTGTTTGTTCGTGGAAGACTTTGTGGAAAATATCATACAATATCATACATCAGATTGGCAGAACCTTGGTAACTTTTATTGATGTTGAAATAATTCAGTGCGGTTGATTTACGACTATAATAACCTACATTACGACTAATATAGCTCCAGTAAAATCGCTGGGTAGGTATTAATTAAGACTTGTACATTTTTATTAAAGAGCTACAAGAAAATGGAGAGCTTGCGACCCGTTGGTGGGACTCGTGGACGGAGCTGGAGTCAGTTACGGCCTAAACTAAATTCTAAAAGATTGTCATCGAAAAGATTTTATGGGAAATATTTCTCAGAAAAATTACTAACTAGAAAGTTGATACGACGAGTGAGGAACACAAAATATAGAATTGATTAGAAACATGAGAAGAAGTCACAGAGTAGTTAGAAATAGGAAGTGTGAAACTTTCTAAGTGATGATTGCTAATAGATCACGCAGTCTTTGGGAAATGTCACAACAGCTCAAGAATTCCTATCCACCTTGACCAATTTGATACGTTATTATTATTTTCTATTTTACTGAAAGATAATCGACTGACTCCTGTGGCAACTGCGAGCAAAAACTCCGACGGTGAAACGTCAGACAAATTACCTTCATTACTTTCAGCGATTTGTATTCACAACCATGAGCCTGTCACATAAAACGAATTGATCCAAGCTTTATGAATAATCACGATCCTTAGAAAAGTCGATGGATATAGGACGTGGAGTAACGAACGACCTACGGGAAAAGCGATGCATATTTACTCGTTTATAAATGGTTTCCAGAGAACAATATTGCACTCGTGACTGACCAGCTCAGTGCAAATACTACAATAGGATTAACAACTTCTACGTGGGACGTTGATTCTAATAATTCATGAAAACGAATCGCTCCATTGTTAGTTGACATCGTGGATATCAGTTGTTGTTGTAAAGAATAGGAACTGAACAATTTTTATTTTTTTAGGTATCAATGTAGTAGATCATCCAGGTCTAGTCAGTAGTCTAGGCGGTTGATGTAATAGATTCAGCTCGTATCATTTAGGTTGTTTCTGTATTTGAAGTTTCAACCAGAAATACCGATTTAGAACAAAGTTTTCACTTTCATACCAACTTTTAAACCTTCGTCAATTTTGGTTTCGACTGTATTCCCAAATCGAGGAGGAGGAAAAACCAAAAGGCGCCTAATATCACGTTTTGACTCTTCTTGAACAATATTTTTGTGTGAATTGTTTGCGTATAACGGTCAAAACGACACAAAATCCGATGATGTATTCGAGGATTGTGTGGGTTTGGGGTCTTGATGGTCTCTTCCGACCGACAGCAGCCTCTGCGCATGCAGAAATAGGAATTCTTAGCCATTCCGATTCTCAAAATGTTGATGGTAAGGCAGTGAATGGTCCCTAAATAAATTGAATTTTAGTCTATTTTGTTATAAAGATTGACAATTCAAAAACCTGGACACCTCAAATTTGGTTTTGGTAGGTTTTGTTATTATTATATGCATACATATTTGTTGAGAGAGAGAAGAAACAGTTTATTAAATGTGTGTATGAACCCACGGTATGGATAAATTGTCAAATATCAGGACTGGGGTCTTCCAGAAAAACGCGGTTATTGCCTGGCTTTCGGAAATTGTATTTCCTTCATCAGGGCTCAAAAGCAGTTATATGTTAGGAGAGAGCACCCACCAACTCATACTCTCTATCCGATTTTGTTTCAGCTCGTACAAGTCAAAACTTTCAAAATAAATAGCATAAGGCTCTCAACAATAACAAAAACAATAGATTTAAACATTTTAGGAGTATAAATAGGCAACAGGCTACAATCAAATGGAAACAATACTAAATTGCTGATAACATCATTTTTAAATCTATTGTTTTTGTTAATGTTGAGAGCCTTATGCTATTTATTTTTAAAGTTTTGACTTGTACAAGCTGAAACAGAACCGGATAGAGAGCTTGAGTTGGTGGGTGCTCTCTCCTCACATATAACTGCTTTTGAGCCCTGATGAAGGAAATACAATTTCCGAAAGCTCGGCGATAACAGCGTTTTCCTGGACGACCCCAGTCCCGATATTTGACAATTTAAACAGTTTATTGAACATTGTAGAAGTAAAAAAGGTGGACAAGGACTCCAGTAGTTGTCAAAACGCAATGGATTTGCCAAAAGTTCAAATTGGTAGGTATGCCAAAAGTTTGCAAATATTATTACTCGTATATTAGATATTGAATTCTCTTTCCACACATGGATATATACTACGTGCCACACACACATATTTGAGTATTGAAGGTCGTCCCGTGTGAATTCAATTTCTCCAGAGTGTACTCTTGTTGTATAATCATGTGAAAATAGTATACTTTTCATAGGTAGACTGAAGTCATGAAACTATGTTCATGTGGGTTCGTACTGAGTGTTTACCGTGTTACGTTCCCTTGCAAGGTAGATATCAATGAAAGTTGATCTTCCTCACGTCAAGCGATATCTGATGATAATATTGACCACAGCTTATCATTACTAGGCCATGTTACTGCGGGTTTTGGACTTGAACCAGGTCATCAACTCTGTACCTTATTAGAAACTGCACGCAGAACGACGTGCCCCAACCCCGACGAGCCACCGTTATTTTATCTACGTTCTCCCTTCTAGCTCCCCTTCATCCACTCCATTGCTATCTGCTAAATGCCACTCATTGACCGTCGACCGGTGCGTCGCAAGGGGAGAACTCTATAGCCTCTTCGGTTGTAAACAATCAATATCCATTGAGGTGGATGCCCTCTCGCGAAAAGCGTTCTCCTTGACAAGAAAGTATCCAACAAAATTGCAATTGTACTTTTTAATTTCCTCACCGACACAATATTGAAAGCGAACGAGAAAAAGTGTGGCTTCCTCATTTTGCACAACAAGACAAAATTATAGAATATTATAGAATTAATTTGTTTGTGTAACAATTATGGAATTGATCAGAGCGCTGAAAACTTCTTAATTAATCCTTAATTTCCCACTGATTAAAAAAAAAAGTTTTTTTCGGAGTTTTGAATTCAAATTTAGAGAATATTTGAAAAGTAGGCCCTATTCATTTTGTCATCTCAAGAATGATCTTTCCAAGGGCCACTCTAGCGCTATCTGCGTCAGCAAAATCTGTCCATAAACCCAATTTTGATGAAATAAAAGAAGTAAACTTGGAAAAATCCTTGGTGGGATCTGCAATTTCCCATAAAGCACAGAACCAAGGAATAGGGTGGAGAAGATTCACTTCATAGAGGAATCTGTGCTGCATTTTCTGAGTAAACCCAACTAATAGCCTACAATGTGAGAAATGAGGGTAGAAGGTACCTCAAAGGCCCTATTAGAGTTTGTCAACTCTTTTAATTAATGTTAATATTATCACTTTTTTTTACACAAATTTCCTTACTCCATAGTTGGATAAACTGTTGCAGGTAAAAATCAGACTGCCTGAAAGATACCTCAGGATATTAAGGGTTAAGAGACCTGATCTTTGGAATCAGTTTACTTAGTTCTTAGTTTTGTAAACTTCTACAATATCAATTTGTAAGCCGATTTATCATAAGGTGTGGTCTGTACCTACTGCGGATGAATTCCTGAGAAATTCATAAAGGATCATTTTGAAATGAACTCCGAGCCTCCCAAATTCGAGCAAAATCAGGACATTGCACCGGGAGAAATCACAGGTGCCTTCGGCGTAACTGCGATGAAATTCTTAGGGGACCACCTGTAGCTCAAGTGAAGCCTGCAGATTTCTTCTGGATTGGACAATTGTTTTGTATAGTTGTGTATAAGTAACCTACCACATGTACATACTATGGCAAATGAAGGAGTTTTTCTGCGTACCTACATGGAGGTATTTGTATAAATTCTAATCCTACGCCCTCATATATTTCCTCTTAGGTATGAAACATTACATTATATTATTGATGGAGCTTGTCATTATGTTTTATGCATTACGTTTTCAAGCACTTTTATATCCAATCTTTTCGTCATAACATTAGTGTTAATAATGTAATAGTTACCTGTAGTTATTTAAGTGTATAAAATGAACTTGGTGATAATGTAAAGGTAGTTTAAGAGAAAAAAGGAAGTGTCGTACTATTACATCGCATGTTCTGGTCGGAGTGGAGTAATCATTTAAAACGTGCCGGTTGGTGGTAGATATTGGCATAGTTTGTAGACTAATTATTGTTATTTATTCAAAATAGTTTTCAATGGTAGGGATAGGGGGGTTGGGTGGGATAACCCCCACTCCAAAACCTACCGCCCATCCTAAAGCAATCGATTCGTCCACTCGTAGATCCCCCACCCCCTCAATCACTAACAGGTGCTATTTAGACTAGAAACAACTAAGTAGGTATTGCGGAAGAAGCTGAAATATTCCCCTCTGTATCAAAAAAACACATGACTCAGTATTAGTTTTTGCTTTACGCAGATGGTAGTTGAGTGAGTTCTTCGTTACACTAGGTACTGATTCTTGAACAATGATGGGATTTAATTACACAGGAGTCGATGAATACGGTACTTCGGAGTATGTAATAGATTGACTTGGAAGTGGCTTTGACGCAGGTTACACAATACACAAACGAAAATAATATAAGGTAATTAGAAACTGATTAAAATTGTATCAGCATCACGAGACATGCATTTCTTGTAATGCTGATTCTTATTGCGTAGGCACCTACTTGCTCATACAACCTTTCACAATACTATGCGTCATCGTCATTCGATATTCCGCAGAATGAGTCATGCAAATGTTTGTCTCAGATATTGCAAACGTTCGTAAGAGTAAATAGGTCGGTTACTGTAAACAGAATTGATTTTTACCTCATGAAATGCTCTTGGAGGAGATCCATGGTCGATATCACGCGGTAGTCCAGCGCGAAATCAAATTTAAACCGAAATAAAAATAAATTCAAGAACGAAACATGGATTTAAAAGAAATTTAAAGCAAAAATGAAACAAAACAAAAAATTGTCGAGAAAAATGTTTCAAGCAGAACGCGGTAACATCAAGGCAGACGAATGAACTGCTGTGCTGCGGGCAGACACTGAGGCGAGTTGGCCCCCACCCTCGGGATTCGAGAAGCGGGCTGACCACGCCTACCATCCACTGCCAAGGTGGGAGGCCAATGGAAATATATCGGCTGCGAAAAGGGTAGGGTAGAATGGGACGGGTAGAAAACGGTCTCATCCGCCCCCACTTCACGCCACTGTCTTGGATTCTCCATTGTGTTTTCTCCTCTCCCTTAATGAACTTATTGGGAGTCACCTTATATCCTCCTACCCTCTCCTGAACACCACTATGTAGGTTCCTTGTTACCAGAAGGGTAAATAGCTTCGCAAACTATTCAGCTGGGCCTAGGGACGGCTCTATCACTAAGTTACGGTTTCAAAATGAAATATTCAGCGCTCCAGTTTCGACAATGCGGCCGATTTCTTTGGAAACTATTATGAGCTTTGTCGATGCTCCCCTCTCTATTTTCCACTTCCTACTGCGTTGTGCACTATTGGTCCTATAGTCAGGTGCTTCTATACCTGCTGCGTTTCCACAAAGCAGTCACGCTCTTCCATTCATCTGAATAATTTGAATCTGTTTTACAAGATACACCACATCACTACTCCACAGCAACAGACCATACCTATCACATTCAAGTCATGGACAGTGCGTTCCTTCATAAAACTTCACACCTCTTAGTGCTTCCAAAGCTGGGCAGGAGCTGCTGTTTTGACTTCCCTTAGGAGAAGGATTTTTCTCAGCAGAAACTCGATTTCTACTAGAATTTCTCTCTATTACATTTCCAGTTATCAATCAACATCACATCAACACTCTTGAATTTTCCCTACACACTGAATCTGGTGAGCTGACCATAAACTTTGAGACTACTTTTTTGTAATTTGGCAAGATCGCAGCAGAATTTCATATTTCCATCAGCAAAAGTAGATGCCTAGGACAATGGAATTCGTTTTGGCGACAAAATTAAACTTGAGGTAGAAATGGGGGGAACATATTGGGAGTAACCTTTATATCCTCCGACCCTCTCCTGAACACCATTTAGGAGAGGACAGATTCAGGATAGAGCCTGGGGTCGGCTCTGTCACTAAGTTAGGTACCTTTTCAAAATGTAGTATTCAGCGCTCCAGTTTCGATAATGCGGCCGATTTCTTTCGAAACTATTATGAGCTTTGTCGATGCTCCCCTCTCTATTTTCCTACTGCGTTGTGCACTATTGGCCCTATAGTCAGGTACTTCTATACCTGCTGCGTTTCCACAAAGCAGTCACGATCTTCCATTCATCTGAATAATTTGAATCTATTTTACAAGATAAACCACATCACTACTCCATAACAACAGACCCCATCACATTCAAGTCATGTACCCGTAATATACTGTCTGTCTGAGTAAGACTATGTCGATGGTTGACAGTGCGTTCCTTCATAAAACTTCACACTTCTTAGTGCCACCGAATCTTAGCAGGAGCTGCTGTTATGACTGAGGCGAAGGATTTTTCTCAGCAGAAACTCAATGTCTACTATAATTTCTCTTTCCAAACCGTACTGAAGAAGTCCGCTGTCTCTATCACAGTTCCAGTTATCAATAGCTCTACTGCACACCAACACTCTTGAATTTCAGCTAAGGTGAATCTGGTGAGCTGACAATAATCTTAGAGACTACTCTTTTTTCAATTCGGTTTTCCAAAGATCCCAGCAGAATTTCATACTTCCATCAGCAAAAGTAGATGCCCAGGACAATGGATTTCGTTTTGGCGACAAAATTAAACTTGAGGTAGAAATGGGGCAATCATATTGGACATAGGTAGGTAAACTTTATATACTCCCACTTTCCCCTAAACACCCCTATCGTTAACATAACATCAGATTCAAGTCATGTAGTATTCCCTAGTGCTTCCGAAGCTCAGCAGGAGCTGCTGTTTTGACTTCCATGAGATGAAAGATTTTCTCACCAAGATCTCGATTTCTACTTCGGGAACATACCTATTGGGAGTAACCTTTATATCCTCCGACCCTCTCCTGAATACCATTCAGCTAGGCCTAGGGACGACTCTGTCGCTAAGCTACCGTTTCAAAATAAAATATTCAGCGCTCCAGTTTCGACAATGCGTGCCGATTTCTTTGGAAACTATTATGAGCTTTGTCGATGCTCCCCTC
Organism: Apolygus lucorum; assembly: GCA_009739505.2. Classification (NCBI taxonomy): domain Eukaryota; kingdom Metazoa; phylum Arthropoda; class Insecta; order Hemiptera; family Miridae; genus Apolygus; species Apolygus lucorum. Next base: position 58,152,346 of record CM019176.2, read on the forward strand.
TCTATTTTCCACTTCTTGCTACGTTGTGCACTATTGGCCCTATAGTCAGGTGCTTCTATACCTGCTGCGTTTCTTCAAAGCATGCAGTCACGCTCTTTATGCAGTCACTTCCATTCATTCGAACATTTTGAGTTTATTCATAACAGGTGCGTTACATCACATAGAATAAGACTTCAATGGTTGACGCAATGCGTTTCTTCCAAAACTTCACACTCTTCGAACTTTCAATGTTTAGCTGAAGCTGTTGTTTTGGGTTCAATGAGATGAAGGATTTTTTCTACTGGCATCTATAGTTTTAGACCTTCCTGAAGAAATATTGTATTCTCGCTCTGTTACACTGGCTCTGCGGCACATCTACGCTCATTATTATCGACAAATGCGACGTGCGTCACACTAAATCTTGAGCCAACTCTGTTCAAATTTTGAGGGTATTCAAATACGTATTCCTGATGTCCCCTGGTGAATTTATATATTTCCTTCTGCAAAAGTGGAGAAAAACAGTATAATTCGTTGTGGCGACGAAAGGATACTCAAAGTAGAATTACTGTCTTGGATTCTCCTTCTTGATCTTCTCCTTCTCTTGTCCTAGGTTTCCTTCTCTTTATTAAATTATCGGGAGCCACCTTATTTCTGCTCAGCTTCTCCTGGACACAACATAGGTGTGGACGAAGGTGTCTTGTTCCCAGAAAGGTGAACAACTTCGCAAACTATTCCGCTCCACTTGAGAAGATTTCATTGGAAGCTCAAGTTTTGTCGATGCTTCCCTCTATATTTTCCTCTAGCACTTAGGGCATTATAGGGAGGTGCTCCTACACCTGCCACTTACCTTTTATTCAAAGCAAGCAGTCACGCTTTTCTATTATTCTATAATTGGAATTCATTATACAATGAGGATTGTCATCTTCAAACCACAAGTTTTTACCAAAAACTCTCTGCTCTTTGCGAAAGGTACAGTGAACGCATTTTTCATTATTAGACCTTTTTGAACAAATCGATTTTTATCCGTATGTGTCTCATTACATTCACGTGCGAGCATTGTCTGACTTCGTTTTAGCCCATCACATTAATAGATGTACAGAGACCAGCATCACAATTTGACTTTTGATTTGTTTGATAAAGTTCCGATCGAAATTGAAGGGTGATTGGATGGTGACGCCCTAGATAATTTCCAATGAATTGACTATCAATTGTAGCCGAAGTGCTTGTGTATCTAAAAAAGACTCAACACAATGAATTCTTGAATCTGTTGAAGCTTATGTATATATCAATGCGATCGTTAATCTCTTGTTGAGTCATTGAATATAAAAGGAACTATGATTACTCATCTTGTTTCACTTTTATGTTTTAGGTTTCACAGAGATATGAGAGAAAGAACCTGAGAATGAATTATTCATTCTCAGGTTCTTTCTCTCATATCGGTATTAATGTGTGCGTGAAACTTCTCATTTTGAGTCTTGTCTAGACGTTGCTTAATTATTAAGCAACGTCTAGATAAGACTCAAAATGAGAAGTTTCACGCACACATTAATACCAATTTGCATTGATGGAAACTGAACATGAATGATGTTTTTCAAGAAACATTCAAAGTAGATTTCATGAAGATTTGACCACCTTCCCAAACTCGTTACTTAGAATGGATCTTACTACAGATTGATCGACTCTGAAAACACCATTGGCACCTTCCTCCATCTTGTTTTTTTCATTTTATAAACTCTAGTACTTCGGGCTTGTAGACCTCCTTATCTGAAAGTTTCCTTATCTGAATCACGTTTTCCAAAAAAAGTATATTTAGATTTAATTCATCTCTTTATGTATTACCTTCGTGAACATTCTAATACTGAACATCTAGTACCTGGGATATTCCACTTGGAAAATCTCGAACGGAGACAAATCTACCAACCACTTTTAATTAAAAAATCAATTACAAAAAAAGTTGTTGGGCATTTTTCATTAGCATTGAAAGATAAATAAAGGTAACGAATGAAGGGTTTAAAAATACAAAGCAGGTCAACTTCTAACTGTTGCAACTCAGAGGATTGTCCGCAGGGGATGGCTTTTTTGCTTGTTCAAATCCGTATCAAATTACAATTTGAATGACCTCAAAAAAGTCATAAGACACGTTACGACTGCTTTCAACAGCCTCTCGCCGTGAAGGGGTAGATAGCTTCGAAAACCGGTCTTTTAGGCCATTAGGGTGTGAAAACTTGGGAGAGGCGGAGGGATATTCTTCTTCACTATTCATAGAACAGAAAAAAAATTTCCTTCACGAATCCGAGTGGACTTGTCTCAGCGGATTAAATGAAGAGCAGTCAAACAAGTCTGTGAAGGCGAACGAAATTTGGAGATACGAATGCAGACCCTTATGTGAGAAGTCGTGCACCCATAATAATATCCACTGCCTTTTACTCCAATCAGGCTCATTGGTGATAAAAGTATGAAGCACTTTATATTGATTTTGATGAAAATTATTTGAAGTGAAAAACGCGATATTCTTTTGTCCGAACCACTTAGACCTGAGTTTTGTAGAACTTTCTCTATAATTTGAAAGAATTGATTTCTTAATTAAAGCCAAAAATCACTCAAAAATTAAATTGATAGAGTATTTTCATCAAATTTCACGAATACCGACCGACTACTTTTATACTGCCCACCCAACTTGGCAGACTTTTTTACTCATCCTTAGTAGGTAGTTACTGATATGCACGGATTCCAACTTGTTCAAAAACCCCCTTTTACTCAAAATGAAAGTTAAAATTTTGATTTTGGAAGAAGCCAAATTTGCTTCATTAATTTCAAATTTACATTCTATAAATGAATGTACAATTTCTAGAAGAATAACCACTCACTTTGATCCCGAGAATGTGTCCATCCATGCATTTGCCGACGCTAGTGGTTTGGCATATGCAGGCTGTTTTTTCCCCCGAACAGAAAACCATTCAGATGTGGTGATCAATCACCCCTCTTAAAGAAATCAAAGACCACACACTGCACATTCTGTCTTGGAATCATGAACTTTAGTGGGCTTTTCTGAATTAAACTTGAAACTATCACGAGCCAGTGCGAGTCGACTTTCACTCTCCACTTCTATCCTCAAAAAGCTCAGAAGCATTTGTAGGTGGTAATCCACAGACTCCGATGTATCTGGGGCGTTATCGACTTTCCTACTTGATAAGCTGTGATGATGCTCTGATCTTTTTTCTCTCAGATGATCAAAAGGTCATGCGGCAGACATGATTCTACTAGTGGATGTAATATCAAGGCATATTTATCGGATGTTACGCCCAAAGTATCAAGCACGCACTTGTGTCTCCAACCGGTCATAAAATGATAGTAATCTTTACATTCAATATTAAAGTTAATATTAAATGTGAAATTTAAATTAAATTTAATTAAAATTGTTCGCGAGTGATGACACTCGAATGATTATAGGGCGATGCGAGACGGGATGACGTGGCTTGATTGGACGTGGTTTTGCCTCCCAAAAAATCATAAATTGGCGCGTTTAGTTACAATACATTCAGAATAAAAAGCATATAATTACTCGCCATGATGGACAGAAGTGATTTGTCTCTCTCGCCGATTCGAGGACCTGACGGTACTCCAAGAAGAACTGAACACGCCTTTTGGACTGATAGCAGCTTCAGAGCCAAGAACAGCCCTCATGAGTTGAGCTCTAGAAATCGCGAGAGGGAAGACTCCGAGGACGATATCCCTCTTATTCCTGGCATAGATGAGCTGCAGGAGGATAACTTTGCTGCAGCTCCTGATCTACCATCGACCAAACTCTCGTTCATCCAATTGAACTCAAACCTCAAGAAATACGCGGCTTTCTCCGTCGTCGACAACATCAACCTCGGTCTCCTGTCGAAACACCTCTTCAAAGAGTCTGACCTGAAGGAGAATGACACCAAATGGTCGTGGGACCTCCTCTTCACTGAAGTCAGCTCCAACCTTCGGTCTGAGTGGGAGGCGTGTTAAGATTCTAACAGTGAAGAATAAGTGACTAAAATATAAATGAGATGTTTCAGGAACCTATCATGGTGGTACTTATCTGCAAAAAAAGCGATTCTATTTGGTTTATTTCAAATATTGTTTGATCTTGTCAGAAATGTTCAAAAATACTAAATCCAAATTTAAAGTTTGAAAAAAAGTACAAAATGTGAATAAAATTTCATTTTAAATTTTTTTTTTTTTTTTTTTTTTTTGGCGTGCAGGATGTTTGCGAGTGATGACACTCGAATGATTGTAGGGCGATGCGAGATGGGATGACGTGGCTTGATTTGACGTGGTTTTGTTTTCTGAATAAAAATTCATTCTCTGTTTTGATTGTGAACGAGGTGTCTATGTCCTTTATTAACTATTTCTATTTCTATAATTATTATTAATACAAAGCGTCTCAGCTTTTCAAAAATAATTAAAATAATTTAATTAATGAATAATAATTTAATATTCACTCTAATACTCTATATAATATTCTCTATCTTCTCTAATATTCTCTCTAATAATAGGTTTAATATTCTCTATAGAACAGATGCGATATGATAAATGTTTTTGTCCAAACTCAACGAAGCTTTAAAGCAACATTCATCATCAAAAGCAGCTATAATTTCGACTAACAATTCACTTTATTCACTCTCAATGGGTCAGTTCCAACTGAACTACTAGGAAATTCACTCGTGGTAAACGATTCCACAGAACATGAATGTGCCTTTTTATGAGCCTTATGAATGGACACCAACGTGCGCAACCACGAGGGCCGAGAATGGAGTTATATTGAGGACAATAAACTTTATTTAGTCCATATGCTTTTTGCGTGCCGTAGATCGTTGTATTATGCACGAAGATCGTGTGATTGTGATCGAGGGCGTGTATATTTAATAACAACGAGGGAATAAAAATGAGCCGTAAAGGTCCCATTCTTCGTATCGTCTTTTTCCATCGAACAAAACTGACTTCTGGCCCGACGATATTATATTTAGAATCAATCACCGCTGACTACAAAAGGCAGCCGCTTTCGCGATTGGACAAAAACGTCTGTTTTGAAGAGCGTTGAAAGGGTGTACCTACTGACCTGAAGGCAAACCATTTAGGAACAGTCGCTACCCTATTCTCCCTTATTCTTGAGTCTTTCAAGTCGAGAATAGCATTGTCGCTTGAATCGGCAGAGGTAAAACGAAGAATATCTCGGCAACAATGAGCTATGCGTCAATAACATTTATTTATTTACAAAGGTATTCCACGGTGGGTGACCAACTACGATTTCTACAAAGCATATATTGTCAAACTGTACCTAATATTTTGGCTTACAAGGGTCACAATGTCATGTTGTAATACGCTGGCTTAGGTACTGCTACGCTCCTTCATCCTAGTGGGTTTACTGAGTTTTGAAATCGGTAAGAAGTACCGAAGAGTTGAAAAGCAGTCAGATCGGAAAGAGTGAACGTCGAGCAAGAAACTAAGGGAGATAATATTAGTGATGGATGGTGAAGACAAAAGACGAAAACTTATCACATTTAATGGATAACTAGCATGTTGATGAGGAGAGTGATTGAAAAACCGAATGTGGAACCCCCGTAGAATTGATGAATCAGAGTCTATCCGTGAAGTGGAATAATGGATATTGGTGTTATTTTGGACGAAATGAGCTTGATAGCAATAGCTTCAACACCACCATTTAGGATTGACAACTAGGTAGACAACGAGATGTAACTGTAGCTGGTTTCATTTTATCTTTCTGGCCACGTAGTCTACCAAATTAGGTCATTCAAATCAGAAATCATTGTGAAACAAGGAAAATCGACTCTTGAGGACGGACACGTTTGGTATTGGCCAGATCGCTGGTGACAAGTTTCTTTTGACATAGATATGTCTTTTGACTGAGGTTCAAGGAATTTTTCGCAACTTTTTTTTATATTTTTCACAAGCGACAAATGCATTGCGATATCAGTAAACAAAATCATAGCTACATAGGTTTGTAAAATACTGCGATATGTTACGTTCGTTTTTAAAAAAAAATTCTGTTTATTCATAGAAAAAGTAAATAGGTAGATACATAGTATTGAAGAGATGCTACGTTGTTTATCACAAGAATTGAAATAAAGTTGGACCTACAACAATGGACGTAACCATGATCTATTGTTTTTCCCTCTAAGGGAGAAATTGATAGCCTCTTGTGAAGTGATACTTGTTTTGGGGGTTGGGTGTATTTAAAGGCCTTATTGTTTAACTAATTTAGGGTTATTGTTTAACTTTCAATCCTAAATTGAATTTCACTCGAAAAGATTACAATTTTGTCTTGACCCTACGCGGAGTTGTTTGTATTTGAATGAACCTTATAATCTGTTGGAGATACTATCCAAGTTCTATTCAGCTAAGCAGATTGATACATCAAGAACAATTTGGCTGAAATTAAATACGAAAAAACCTCTGCAAATTGTTACCCAATGGTTTATTTTTTACTGTGCATAGTGTGTGGTTAGAACTAACGGTATTTCAACCAGCTTCTTTTCCAGCTGATGGTTTCAGATAGGAAAAGAATCTTTGACAGAAGGGATGAAGGAGACAAAGCCTGCATAGCTAAGGAAGAGAGGGAGCGCACAATGGCAAACTGGCAAGATGTATGGAAGGGAGAACATATAGGAAGGTGGACTGCACGGCTGGTGCCAAACATTCAGACGTGGATGAAAGGAAACATGAAGAAGTGAACTTCTCTCTTACGTAGTTCTGCACAGGACATGGACTGTTTTATGCCTCTCTGCATGCAATGGGAAAGGTATCTGCCCCAACATGTTTACACTGCCAGAACAAAGAGGTTGATGATGTGCTCCACACCTTCTTCCAATGCAACAAATGGGTGCCTGAAAGAAATCAGCTGATGGCAGAGCTGGGGTTAGCTCCCCAAAGTTCTACACCAGAAGCTGTTGTCAACAAGATGCTGGAAGGGGAAAGTAGCTGGACTGCTGTGGCAGAGTACACATAGGGCATTCTGACAAGGAAGATACTCTTAGAACGAGGAAGACAGAGAAGAGAGCATTTGGTCCGCCACCTTCACCCAGAACTGATTAAACGTCCCAGGACTCAGCCCGAAGTAATGTGTTAAATGGTTCCGGGCTGAGCTCCAACATGGGAGAAAAGGAGGTGGTTTTTTTGTGGGTTTGAATCCCACGTAATCTGAAGATGCGGATCCTTCCAGGTATCTTACAAGATCCAGCTCCACCTATGGAGCTTGAAGAGTTTCTCACCTGCCTGCCGAAAAAAAACGATATTTTAACTAAATAAATTAACAATTCAATTAACGGATAACTTCGCTGTCCGAGAACTGTGAGCGTGCCTTCATTCCAAAATTTGATTCTTGGTTGCTTGGTTGTTATGGAGAGGGCATTACAAGGGCATTACAGTACGTAGAAACCCCTCTCTTTGTCACCCGATGGCATCATATCAGGTGGCGGAATTCCAACTTGTGGTTGGCTCGTTGGACGTTTAATACAGGAAGTATTTTTCAAGTGTTTCCAGACGCCAATGGCCTCCAATTCCATCATCCATATCAAACCTGGAAATTTCCGAAAAATGTATTTTTTTGCTTTTGACCAGACGCTCCTGAACTACCTCCTTTTTTTAAATTGATAGCATCTATTCCCATTGTAACGAGATGTTCAATGATATACTTTGCAATAAAAATACAGTAGGATAATCACAAGTCACATGGTGATTTGGACAGGTGAATGTGGCCACAACCTGTGAACCAATGCCTCATCAGATCACCAAAAGAACATCAATTTACTACAGGCCTGCGGAGTTTAGAACAGGTTGACCAATTCCTCTATCTAGGAGTACAGGTGAATGCTGTCAATGTGTTGGAACCGGAAATGAAACGAAGAATTGATGCCGCGAACCGATCATATTTCGGACTCTTCAAGCACATGTAAATCAGATTCCTCTCGAGTTGCTTCAAAATCTGTCTGTACAAAACACTCATCAAACCATTACTTACGTTAAAATCTGTAAGCAACGTATGTATCTGACTGTTTGTTCGTGATGAGGAAGTCTTGCAGAGGTTTGAGAGGAGGCGAAAAACAAATCTACGGTGCCGTTTGAGATGGACCATCCTGGAAAACACCGACCAACCTCGATGTTAATCCTCCAACGCTACGGTGGACCTCGAGGACATGAATGCTACGGTCGGGTTAGATTCAACCCAGCATACGTTTTTAGAGGAATTTTTTATTGTTTGAGCTTTATTGGCTCAAACAATGCATAAACTATTCCTGAAGGTAGGTACTATATACAATTCACATAATTTTTTTTAACAGTAAAATGTCAGCAAAATGATATCTTTTCAATATTTCAACATTTCGTTGTCAATAATATGATAAACAGTATCATCGTTCCCTACATTTCCATTGACGAAGGAACAGAAAAAGTATAACATTTTTGCTACTGTCAGGTTGAGGCCAACCCAGGCTCAGACTTGCTGCGCAATAACTTCCCTCAGAAATACAGGTGACTTACCAGGACGATAAGGCCGCTTCCGTGCACTCCACAGTACTTACTGGTAGGGTACCTGGCCCTCACGGCCACCAGACAAAGAGTGGGGGGATTAGGATGCTTCTAACCAGCCCTTGGGTTGAATCTAACCCGCACTGCTTTTCTTTGTCCATTTATTGTCATAGCTGCAATTTCTACGAAAATTCACTGAAATCTACAAAACGCTAGGGCAATATTATTGTTCATATTGTTATTTGTTGCTTACGAATCGTGTTTTTATTTCATACACGAAGAGTATGACGAGTGTGCTCCCAACGGTACCTGCAAAAAAGGAATTTCCTAACCCCTTGCGGTGAGTTCTCATAGATCGGCGGTTTACTCCTTGAAGCATTTTTGTGGGTTCGAACTGGGTTTGTTGGATCAACAATAAAGATGTTTTGGCCCCAGGCTATCGAAAATGTTTTTTTCCCCCGTCTCTAGCCCACTCCACGGGGCAAATATCATAATGGGAATATTATAAATCCCTTTCAACACAAAAGAGGGAACAATGCTCTCAAGTGCAAGGAAGGAACAAAAGGAGTTGCTTACCTGAGTTCAAGTGGTCACTTAAACAGCTGTTGTTCGATCAAACCGCAAAACCTGTATGCGCTGAACGCCTCGCTGACAATAGAGAGGCTTCATGATAATAATTCCCATTATGGTTGATAAAGGGCACAAGCACTGTTCAATCATCGTTGACGTTGCAGTATTATTGTTTTTCATCCTCACTACCGATGGTAGGGAAACCATCCATTCTGCGAAGAAATTTTAATGTTTGGCCTACATTCACGCCCAAGAAATGAAGATAGAGAAGGATTCTCCATTCTCTGTGTCACTGGATGACCTTTTCTTCGTCTTCGCCGAAGGTAGAAAACCTTCCTCAAAAACATTTTGAACCTCCCATCAAAATTTTTACATTCAGACAGTTTCAACCAATTTTGATTATGTTTATTTTTTTTTCTTTCATGATTTTGAAAAAAATATTTCTTAAAACCATAATTATGACTTGTCAGTTTCCACAATGGATAACGAACTTAGTACTTGATGCACCTTCTTACCGTTGTAATGCATTATTCTTGTTTCTACAACGGAAACATAGTTAGGCAATCATAATTGCCTTCTATCTCATCAAAAAAGGCTCAATCAAAGTAACAACTTCAGAACTAAGAGAAACATTGCCCCACTTGAAGAATTCAGTTCAGGTGTCTTTCCTAGTTCAACTATACAACAAAAGTTGAACATTTCGCAGAGAGCTGTTATTCCTTGTAATGCTCCCTAAATAGATCATATGTATCCTAATTTTATTTGTATCCATCTCATCTATATCTGCTTTAGAAACGTAGGTAACGAAAGAACTGTTTTCTGTTTTTCGAGGAGGAAAAAAATCGCTCAAATTTCACTATTTTCCACCCGATTTCGACGAAAGTTTCAAGGATTATGTGGTTGGGATTCCAGATGAGATTAAAATCGTAAAGCATAATTTTCATTCTATTCAATTTCGATGGGGTTTTCTGGGGTCTTGGGGTTGACAATGGATGGTTCCCTATAAATGTGTGATCGTCCTGTGATCATCAAATTTGGTGGGTAGTGCAAAGTACATAGAGATTGATATTTTGAAATTATCTACTATTCATCGGATCACCTATGGTTACGAGGATCCTAAGTGCCATACCCACTTGCTTTACATTTTTTACATTAAACCCTCAAGACCTACATGTAGGGAATATGCGGTCGGTCTCAGAGCTCTGGGTGATGGCATTCGTTCTAAAAATTTTCAAGCATTTTAAACAGCCCATCCCCTATTTTTCGCCCCTAAGAGTTGATTGAAAGTAACCGAATAAAAGCTCCGAGGCATAACTAAACCCCAATTGGACGGTTTATTACTGAGAATAATCAACCAAAATCACGCACACAATGAAGTAGGTAGTTGAGAAATCGCCTTCATTATCGAGTCTCTGTCAACGAAACCACTGGTTGTATTTGAATGTATCATCAAACACATTTTGCCCTGCACATGTTAATCTTGGACCGCTAAATAAAAACAATCTCGGAATCCCGTTCCAAGTCATTTTATAGAACGATTTCGAGGCTCTGTACTGGACACTGCGTGCCAAGTTCAGAACTAACTCTATTTTTGAGACGTCCAATAGCTCACGAAAAATTCTGAGGTCCATTAAATTTAAAATGGCAATTTAATTTTTGTTACTCTGGTGACACCAGGACGGCTATGGAGTTTCTAAGATGTTTTCGGTCTCACCAGTAACACCATGGTCCAATTAGGGCTAAAAGAGCAATGTGTCATACGAAACCTAGGTACTATGTATGGCAAACTGGAGCACATACTGTGGGTTGTTCATTTGACCCTTTTGGTACGAATCGAATATTGATAAAAATCTCTCTTCACGAATAGAGTTATGAAAAAAATGATAAAATGGAACCGATTCGGTTTCCCTTGTTGAAACCTCATGTTTAAACGCGGTGACACGCTGTCTGGAGCAAGCCATTCCCTTTTCATCCATTCTGGCGGAATTGATTTGCGACAGTTTCCTGTTGGGGAAAACAAGGTTTTCAAGTTGTGTCAGCCCGCCATAAAAGGCTTTTCTGAGAGTTTTTCTATCGTTTCTCGGCTCTTTATTGAGGTCTCTGAGGTATGACTAAAATGGGAGGTGAGGAGTAAGGCTCGACAAAAGAGACTTCCATTGTCGATCGAGGCTTGTTTAAGTCGGCGAGGTTTCACTTGGTAAGAAATTGATTTTTTTCGACCGGGAATTTCCACATGTGTATTTCCAAGCATGTTTCTTCGTTCCTCGCATATGCCATTGTGAATCAACGGGCGAATTTCGGCTAAGAAAGGAAATTGTGACAATGTGACGCTGTAAATTATTACACAACGGATTATTATTTTTCTGTAGAGATCAACACGCTACAAAGACCCTTCTAGGAACCATTGGTTGGTGGTGGGCAGGCAAAAAAAGCTAGGCTGGTCACGTCTTTAATCTCGAATAATTTCGCGATCAGCTCTCATTAAACTACGGTTCATCGTTCAGAGCCTTGGATGGTCTCAATCATTTTTAAAACCTGAATACTACCCTAAATTAAAGAAAAACGTCAGTAATTAGTTATTCACTAATTAAATAGTTGGTTATGGTCTTAGAAAGAGAACGATTGGTCCCACAGCGCTCTAGGTGGTAGAATTTTATATTCATCACTCCACAAAGACTTGAATTCTCAACTACTTATAACACATAATTACTAGGCAAAGGGTTTCTCGATTGTCTCCAAATTCCCGGATTTCTGTATTGTGAACGTCGTTAATTTTTGTTCTTAAGCGAAAATATAGGAGAATTTAATTCATTCTGAGTGTTCAGATTGTACGAATATAAAGAAAAAAAGTAATATGGTGTAAAAAAAAAATGTTAAAAATCGTGGCTATTTTAACCCTAGCTAGACCATGGTGTCGTTATTGTCACCGAAAACATATTCGGACTTTCACAACTCTCCCAAGGTGTCACCAGATTAACCAGATTTAAATTGCAATTTAAAAATCGATGGACAAAGCTGATTTCAAGTTTTTAAAATCAAAAATCAATGTTAGGTAGGTATGACAAAAATTTTGAAATTTTTTAAATCGATTTCTTTGGAAATTTTTGTCATAACTCAATTTTGAGACTTCCAATAGCCCACAAACAATTCTGCTGCCCATTAAATTTAAAACTGATATTTTCGTGACCCCAATGATGCCTTGGGACAGCTGTGAAGTTCCTGAGATGTTTTCGGTGACACTGATGATACCAAGATCCAATTAGGGTTAAATTAATGAAAAACTCTTGAATATTTCAACCCTTAATTTTCATCCCTTAGAAGTGACTGACATCAACCAAAAGCTTCGCGGCACAACTAGACCCCAAATGGAGCCCATATACCAAATTTGAACCAAATCGGTCCAGGGTTGCTGAAAAAAGTACCGCGTACGGCATACGGCGGACAGACGGAAAATTTTTCATTCGATTTTCGGATTCTACGTACCTTGAAACGTAAAAAATCAAATTTTAAGGGGGGGGGGGGTTAATTTTTTTTTTTTTTTTTGCTCAGTTCGATGGCTTATTATTGAAAACAATAAACCAAAACAGAAAAAGGTTTGAATAAAACTTTAAATGTGTAAGTAAATTAAGTTAAATTTTCAAATAAAAAAATAAAATAAAATAAAAATTGCTATTTGTTTGATATTTATTCGAATACAAAGAATCCACATTAGTGAGGATGTAGAATAAGTTCATCAAGTATCGAAAATTTTCTGAATCTATGAAAAGGTTTACAAAAAACTACCTCAAATTCGTTTAAAAGTTATAATAGCTCCCAGTTGGTTTAGTGTTTCACAAGGAACCGGGAGGTGACAACGATTTTAGGAGGGACTCGACTTTAACCCGGAGGAAAAGAAACTCCTGGGGAGGGCCCTAAAAAGACGAGAAGTGACTCGAGTGTTATTATTGATAATAAGAGAAGTCTTTAGAGGGAGAACGGTGGCAGATAATCTCAGGAACGGCTTTTGTGAAGGCGGGAGGAAGCCATTGAACTTGCCTCCGAGAGCAACACCTATCTAAACAGGGGCCTATTTCAAAATAACAACTCTCCAGGCAGACCTTTTCCTTACCCTTTTCTCCAAAGTCCTTTTCTTCTTGCAGTGATAATATTATTTTAAATAAAGTGTCGTTTTTTGTGAAATGAGGGACAAAGGTTTTTGATCGATTATCTGTGGGAACAAATCAACAATGGAATGCAGCATTAAAAAAAAAAAAAAAACCAAAATGTGATTCACGGTTGGTCGAAATGAAGAATCAATTCTACTATTATCATGATAAATATAAGGCTCACGATGAAAATGTTATTTATTAAATCAATTTCAAATTACTCCCACGAATTGGTGCACCGTGAGGAATCGATACCCGATATTTCAAAATATCGATACTTCCGTACCGACACTCGATTAGAGAGTATATTGGGTCTTTACTAGGATTAAATTAATTATTATTACGGAGAAAATTCGCAATAGTATATTAAAGTTACCTATTAGGTAGTAAGTGACAGTATGTTGTGCAAATACACTCAGCTTGGATTCTTGATAGTAAAAAATAAATAAAATAGTGTTGAGAAAAATATTTTTCTTGAGAATTTAAAGTAAAAAAAAACGTCTGCCAAGTTGGGTGGGCATTATAGCTTCCTCACTCATTGTGACATGGACGTATAGAATCAGTTGGCGAAAAAATTATGATTCAAAGAGTTATTGAATACCAAAATATTGGCGATAATATGCGGGATAGGGTTGCAGGTATTAATGTTTATAATATTTTTATAATTTTTATAAGGTATTATAGTTTATAATATTTTGTATTTTCAACGTAGAATTTTATTTAGCGGTCCACCGTCTAGGACCTAAACCACACAATCCCTGAAAATTTCATCGAAATTGGTTGAATAGTTGCGGAGTTTTGGTTGTAACAATAAATTTAAAGTTCACGCATGCGCAGCGGCTATTGCTCGACCAATTTGATTGAAACTTATAGGGTGTCTCTTAGAAGTTAGTCCCTAACTAACCTCCAAATTTGAGCAAAATCGGTTCATTAGAAACCGAGAATCCGAGGTTCCAGGAAATTCACGTTTGCGCATGCGCACTCGCTCCTATTGGTCCGAAGGTGCTGAAATTGATAGGGGACCGTCTAGGACCTAACCCGCACAATCCCTGGAAATTTCATCAAAATCGGACCACAGGTTAGTATAGTTTTGCCCGGGACAAGGATTGACCACAGACAGACCGACAGACAGACAGACAGACACGGAACCAAAATTGTTCGGGAAGCTCTAAAACGCAAAAAGCAAGTGGAAATTTTGATTTTGGAGGACATTTTTTTTCACTTCTTTCACGAATACAAAGCTTCCCTACCTTCGGTAGTGAGGAAGCAAAAAAAGTAAAGTAAACAACCATTTCAGGTTGGATTTTCGCCCGACTGTCATTCCTGGCGTCGCGGACGTCATCAGCTGTCTTCCAAAGGGAAGATCAGAATTTGTTCTGATGATTTCGCTCATGGCTTCCCATTGGTTGTGACGGGGGGGGGGGGATGAGAGCCCCGGCCGCCGAAAAACGCTCGCTGTCGGCGACGAGCCTTGAACCCACGACCCCCGCAGACGTCGGAAGATTGCTACAGCCATACCTTGGCCTGTCGCTGGACCGCTGGAGAGGTATTTCGGTGGGCCTGGAGATATCTGGAAGAAGCTGGAGTGGTATCTGGAGTGGTAGTGTGCACTCAAGCCCAATATTCGGCATTGGGAACTTTTATTTTATATATTCTTCTTCTTCTTCTTCTTCAAGTACCCTGTCCGCGACGAACGTTGGCCATCATGCCTGCGAACATTACCTTATTTACAGCCTTCCGAAATAATGAAGGTGAGCATTCCCCGAACCACTGACGAAGGTTATTCAACCAAGATATTCGTCGCCGTCCAGGTTCATGTCTCCCATCAATTCTGCCTTGCAATAAATATGCAGTAGAGAGTACTTCTCATTTTGCATGATATGGCCAAAGTATTGCAACTTGCGCCTTTACATATTCGGTCACAGGCAAACATAATTACAAAACTGTTTGCTATATGAAAGAAGCAAGCAGGTAAGTACATTGAAATTAGTAAATCATTTGAACATGTGTGAGTGATGAACGCATAAATCATCATATAGATGATTTGGTGGAACTTGCGTCTTGATGGTAATTGAGGTCTTAGTATTGGAAGGGATTGATCTGTATTATTGCATTTAGCTCTCTCGGAATACTATAGAGACCTATGGTAGACATAATTTGTGGCATTGGAGGGGATATGGAGCAAGGGATAATTCCTCGAGTAGAACTGCAGCATCGAAAAGCCCACTGTCGAGAGGGGAGCAAAATGTCCAGCTTGAAGAACAGATTGGTGTCATCCGTTTATGTTCAGGTGGCAAATCTCTAGGAGCTTTAGGAGCACAGCGAAACCACATTACCTTAGGAACTAATGCTGCTCTTTCGATCTGTGCATTGTGAGCCAGACCATTGACGAGTACTGCAATGTAGGGAGCAGAAGAAACTTATAGCTAATACATCAGCACAATGGAGGGTACTCTTCTCTTGTATATCGCTTCAGGTCTCCACTGTGCCTTCATCCACTAGTGATAACTTCGATGTGTTGAGGTTGAGTTAAAAATAGACCACGTTGAAAAACCACCCCAAGATCACTAAAGTGGCAACCAAAGACTTTAAATTCCTGAGAAAAATATATCACGGAATATTTACTCAATATAATAGGATGAGACGGTCGTTTGGAAACTTCTTCTGTGCTGAGAAGTGAAGAGCTGGAGACAGTTGATAGAGAGAAGTAGCAATGCAACTTGTGGAGGAGCAAGACGGTCTAATTCTCTTTCGGGCGGGAGAGGATGTCACTGACAGGAGCTGTTACCTCTTAACATAAGTACGCTTTTTTGAAACATTGAATCTGTTCAAATAATCTTTCAGAAAAAATATAAATTCCAAATTTCTGAATTCGCAATAAAAAATTATAAATATAAACATTTCAATTCAAATAATAAATAAAAATAATGAAAATCTGAAAAAATGAAATGTAATTTTAAATAAGAAATAATATAAATATAAAAACAAGAGATATACATTTTCAAAATGGTTATTTTATACTCGTCTTAGTACATGAATTACAAAGACCTGAAATACATACTTCGACTTGATTGCGGTTGTCCTCCTTCACTTACCTACGACACGATGTTGCCACAATACATTTGTTCAGAATACGAACGGAAATTGTAGTTTATGAACAAAACTACAGAAACAGCAGGCTGTGTTGTTTCGAAGTGCTGAGTATTCAAGGAAGTAGTTTCGCAGCAACAAATCCATTTCGAATCCTTTCATGTTTGCGCTGCATTGAGGAAGGTCCTTAGTGGTTCTGTTCCTTTGAACGACAAAAGACGAAGGGTCCAGTCGGTCAAGCTAGTTAGTCAAGTAAGATTGGAGCCTTTGGGGCGCCATCCGAAGTTGAGTTGAAAATCACTTTCTCCAGTTTCCTAACGGTCCCTTTGAGAAATGTGGGGGTGCTGAAAGGGTTTCTAACGGGATTCAGTTGGTCTTGGGATATTGTTGCAAAATGACCATAGTCCTGTTTGCCGTCTTGTTCTACGAGGAACAATGGCGGTCCTCATGATGGAAAACTACTTCCCCGATTCGAAACGCTTACACGTGGCTCAGCCCTGAGATGTCTACTAAGATCTTACAAGTACTTACCACCTGCAGGTGCGAGAGAAACTATGAATATTGTGCAAGGTGATAGCAAAAATGGCTAACTCGTGATGCTAACTCCTCTGTAGATAATAATTAACGACAACCTCATAAAACTCTTGAAATACCCGCAACTCGTTATTCCAACATTGTGGAGGAGGAGGAGGAGGAGAGACATGCATGGGGCAGGATTCCTGACCTTAGTTCACCAGTGTCGAGTAAATTCGGAGGGCTCAATGTAGTGACTCCGGCAGAATGAGTTGAGGGGGTGGGTGTGAGATGGTCCAAGGCAGAATTAAGATGGAAGGAGACAACAGAAAGAGAAGTGAGGGATTCACCACTCCATCAAATCTATGAGCACTCAACCATGATAGGGACGGAGCCAGAGCTTATCTACAATTGAAAGATCTGACCTAGGCAACGTTAATTTTTAGCACAAGGACAGAACTCTAGTGAATACGTATAAGGAGCAGTCATGGACCAGGAAAGTACGGCTACAATAAGAACAACGACAGACAAATACAAAGCTGCAAATTATCACACAAAGGTTTTTAAACTCGGAATTGGAGGATTGCAATTCGGCACCTGGGATGCCGAGATCTGAATTCCTTCACACGCCGTGAACAAATACCTGGCGTCTGCCTTATATAATAAATTACTGTTTTTATTTTGGATTTAAGTGGTAATACCGTAAACAGGAACAAAAACATGTAAACAGTTTATTGGGATTGATTTTTGAGTGATGGTTGAATGATCATTCGTACAAGCAAAAACTTTAGGAATGCCACTCCTCAAGAGGAAAATAGCTGTAGAGGAATAAGTTTTAATGTTTTTTAGATCCTGAATTACAGAAGCTAAAAAACACTGGCATTTGTAAGCGTAAGAGAACGTTCTGCGTCAAATGAGCGCTTTTTGGTGGTGGAAAACGCTCTAGGGTCTTATCTCATTAAAAAAAAAAAACCAAAGGATGCCATAAACTGGAGGTATTCATAGTGGACAACATTAAAATCCACTACCTCAAATGTGTGTGTATTCGCTTTTAAATGTGCCAGACTGCAACCTGTGTTTGCTTTAAAGAATAGCTGTAGCCTAATCTTCTAACCAAGTAGATATTAGTAGGGACAGAGAGTTCTTGCGAAGTTCTTACCTTGGAATACGGAAAAAGGTGAGTGCGTAGGTGTTTCACCTGGATACCTAATGTCTCATCATGATCGATATCTTGTATTTCCTTTGGGTAATGAATCAATTCCATTCGATTCGACAAGTTCGCACCCCCCTAATGAAGGGGCAAGGACTCCCCCACTATACGCAGAGCCCTTCAGAAATGGAAACAAGAAGACTTGCAAGTCAGGACTGAGTCACTAGAGGTCATCTGGGCCGCTTCCCACCTGGGCGATGACCGAGCAAACCTTCCTCCTCGCTTGCCTTCTCCGACAATGATACTATACCAAGCCCTTTTACCACCTTACCCCTAAATATAACTCAGTCCACTCCAACTTAGCCGTATTTGTTCAGTATTTCATTTGAATCTTCAAGGGTCATCTTCAAGGTCAATATAAGCATGTTTGTCCTGCGCCTTAGTTCGTCGATCAATACCGAAGGACGCTTCAAGTGATAGTGTTTCTCGGCTCTGAAGGACCTCTTGAGCTTGTGTAGGCTCTTGTATTTAAGGGTCGTCCGAACCTTCACCAGTCGTGTTATGAATATTCCATGAATCCGTCCCAATGTTTAATTTCGCATCGCTTTGGAATTTATAATATTATATGAGCAGCGATCGAGACCATAAAAATTTTCATTTGAAACTATGAGAAAATTTCTACAATTGATAGTAATTGAGTCCTCGACAGGTTCCTACTGTAGGTGCTAAATTTTCAAGAAAGTAGAACGACTTTCACCTAGAGTACTCTTCGAGTAGGTTGACCTGGTAATAATATTTATTGTATAGTCAAATGCTCATGATCTTGTTTCATTTCAAAAATCTTAACTCCTAATAGGTATGTATATCAAATCTATAGACGAATAATATAACTGATATGTATTTTGAAACTAGTCATTGACAACCAAAATTTTAAAAATTAATACCAGCCACAGAATTCTAGAAAATTTCATTTAATTCGGATGGAAATTGCAGAAGATAATGGTTGTTATGTTACAATTGCTTGATGTGATTTCGCTTTTGCGAACATGCAGAGCCCGCAATTATCTATGTGGTAACGAAATTCACTGGTGAACATTGGGATGTCTAACGGACTCCCAAAAGATTTACGTCTATAAAAGAGAAATCATCGAAAACTGAAAGTCTTATCCTCGCGTCGCCACCTAAGTTGGCCATCAACTCGCACAATCCCTGAAAATGTCAACGAGGTCAGATTATCGCTTTGTATAATGATAATTTTGGTTTTAGGAGGACATTTCAAAATGTTCAATTCACTTAATTATTTTCATTTGAACCAACTTTTCACATCAATTTTATTATTTTTGAGAAAACTATCCATCCATCCAGTTTGGCACACTTTTAGCGTGGAACATGCTTTAGCCTTTTGACCTAACTGGCAAAAAGTGTTACGTTTTTCGGGAACGGTAACTAGGAACGGTATCGAGTCACGAAATTTTGCTTAGTCGTTGATAAGGAACTAAGGATCGTGTAACGTTGTGAAACCTATGCGTGAGATAGTTGGAGTTTTTGCAGCCAACGGACAACGTCTGCTCAATGAGCCCAGGAACGTCTATTTAGAGCCCGCAATCAGCTGGAAAAGATTGGTGCTTTGTACATGTTATGTTGCCTTGGTAACGGATGGCAAATGATGACAATTTACAATAAAAAAAAATGGTCTGTTATAAATAGACCGCCAAAATTGGCAGCTTGATCGTCACCAATTGTCAATTTCGACAAGTGCACGTGTTCCGTGGATACTGCTCTTTGTGAAAAGGTTCCACGGGCACGTTAGTGGCCTGCAAAAACTCTCTAATATTGTAATCGCAATACAACTATAAAATACCTTCCTATCTGAAGACTGATTCTTCAAAAGGCTATCGAAATAGCAGAATAGGTTTGATCGCATTCTTCGAAATATAAAAATAAAGTTAAACAGAATAAGAAAGCGAGGCTAAAGCATGTTCCATGTGTATTGAATTTTAGCCGTAGGCTCTAAGCGAAAAGCATCCGGGGTCCAGGGTTTTTTCCCTTCTTTTCATGTGTTCTTTCAACTAGTGAAGGGACACATTTTCACTGTTCATCCTCGTTATCAATAACAATAATTCGTTGTTACCTCAACAAAAACTTCGCGTGACACTTTGACATTGTTCGATAGAACAAGTCTAAACCGCGCCCGAGGGTTAAATGTCGAGTCGGATTATAACAAAGTCCCGTATCAAGACAAGAGGATCTCACTTCTACCGCAGTACAAAATGATATATACCTGTCAGGGAAGAGGCATAATGAGCCACATTCAAATGAACCAACCCGCACCCCCGCTGTGAACCCCAACATGGCGGCTTCTTTGCTCGGATTAAGGGGGGGACACCTGGTCGTACCCGCTGCTACACCCGCATTCCGTGTGCTCGCACCTTGTTTTCTTATTTCCACTTCTATTCCTTTCGAATCCACCTTGTTTTGGCTTCCTCGCTGAGATGAAACCGTTGCCTTTTAATTGAAGCTGTACTGAACAGTGAGAGATTAACGAATACATAACAAGACAAACATCAACATTGAAACAAACATCGTTGATTGTCAAACACCTAGTCTTGTCTAGGTGGCATTCCGTCACCTATTTGGGTCGAAACATACATCTACTGGAAATTCTAGGATATCATGGATTGAATCCAATTATGTGGAGTGGCTCCTCACATGGAGAACTTAGTTCTTACGAAGAGAGCTGTGCTCTTCTTTTAAAGGATGCTGCCTGTGGAATATCAACTCCACTATTACCAGCTCTTTCCATATGTTCTAATTTAACCAGTTGGTATATTTCTCGATTTCGTTAAAATAAAAAAGGGTTGAATTTTGCAAGTGATAGGCATTTGGAAGTATTCCGTCTTAGGGAAAAAGTTTCAAAGGTACGAGTTTTCGAAATAGTGGCGACCGTCACAGGACTCTTTGAAGGTAACCACTTTCCCTAACTTTTTTCACAATGGCAGTTTCTGTGCGTTTGCAAATGGTTAGTAGAACAGCAATCAACCGACCTGTTGATGAAATTGAGCTGATGCTAAACCATCAACATGTGGGCAACGAATTGTTGGCGAGCATGATTGCTAAACTAGAGTGAAGGATGCAAGAACTCGAAAAAATGGACAGAGCTATCTTGGAAGAAATGCTGAGTGAGGGTATGCCGGGGGACGATATTGATAAGGAGACAAAACAGGCCGACGACATCGCCGTTCGTGGTTTTTACTTGTGCCGGAAGAGTAAAGCCATTTTGGATCCAAGCCAAGTTTTGAACTCGACTGCATCGAACAAGCTTGAGGAAGAACAAAACAACACAATGATGGCGACAACTATGTTTTCAATAGTCAATCCAGAGACTGTCTGCAACTTATAGAAACTTGATGACCTAAAACATAGGCATTTTGAAGTATTCTGTCTCAAGGAAAAAGTTCCAACAGGTACGAGTTTTCGAAACTGCCCATCAAATAGAGAATCAGTAAGTTGCTATATAAAGTACTTTTAGTCTGATAAAGAAGTCAAGTAAACAGGTTTCAGGATAGACTTCCGTCAGCCTGCTATTTCCTGGCACCACAGACGTTATGAGCATTCTTCCAACGAAAAGATCAGAATTTGTTCAGATGATTTCGCTCATGGCTACTTATTGCCTCACCCTCTTAACTGGAGAGGAGTTCATCAACGACCCTGCTCGAAAAAAATACTGGGATATCCAGCTATCGAGTGGTCACCCATCTAAATACTAACTTTTTTCGTCTGGCCATGATGGCATCACTTCATGGAACCAGGAAACGGCCGGTGGTTTTCCGGTTCTTAGTCTGAGTACCTCATACTTGCACCACATATTGGTCAGCAAGGATCTAAAGATATTCTTGAAGGCGTCAACTCATGTTGGTTGGTGGTAACAATGGCAAAGCCGTGTTCTTTGCAGACGGGTGTTGTATATAGAAAAATAATAAACCATTGTGTAATAATTTGCAGCGTTTTGGTTTGGAGTAAGGATGGGATGGAGAATAACCGCCGCGTGACACTTTTCGGGTAGTCAGTCCAAGGCTAAAGCATGTTCCACGCTCAAATAAAATATCAAACAGACAATTGATCGTTAAATATCTGCACGGTGGGAGGGGGGAGGGTAGGGTGATTGACCATACGTACTATTGCGAATATTCTCAAAGGGTTTGAAATCTCCAGTGATTGTGCTGCCTTCACTCTTCACGAGATCATCGTCTTCGAAAACGAGCCGATAACTTCTGGACGTTGAATGGTCGTTCAGTAGGTGCAAGGCGATTTTTCGACCAGGTCGTCGTCGCTTCTTTCGAACATTTGAAGTTCCTTGTCGTGCGAATAATTTCAAAGAGAGAATACCACATTTCTTTTTCCCACCCTTCTTTTTCAACAATTTTTTTTTTTACAACCGTTCGTTTTGATTTTATAAACATTTTAAAAAAATATTTCAACATTGTTACATATTTATCGCATATTATACGAAAATGAATACATATATAAGTATGAAGTACATTATCCACTTCGTTTGATTCCAAAAAGTACTAAACGGCACGTTTTGTTTCAAAAAGTAGGTCCTATATCCATAAACATGATATTTCGAATCTCGTTCAAAATTATTTTAAACGTTGAACTAATTTACCTTCTTGGCGATCTCTTACCCGTTTGTTCTCTTGTAACTTTGAACTTATTTACCTTTTTGGCGATCTCTTATCCGTTTTCTTTCAAAAAATACTTTATCCACTTCGTTTGATTCAAAAAGTACTAAACGCCACGTTTCGTCTCAAAAAGTAGGTACTATATCCATAAACTTGATATTTCAAATCTCGTTCAAAATTATTTTAAACTTCGAACTAATTTACCTTTTTTCCAAAAACAACATCACTGGAACAACACACAGATCAGATCGCTATGGTTTTTCGCGTTCTTCTCACGTTTGACCAAAATGGATGTAGTACCTTCTGGAATCAAGCTTCTCATATACGTTAAATATTTTGTATATTTAAATACATAAAAATCCGATCCTTAGAAGAACTAATAATGGAAGAATCGTGTTCTTGGCAGGCGGTTGATTCATACAAACGTAGACAATACAATCCAACTTCAGTAGTCCAAGTAACTTTCATATTCATGTGAGCTCTTGCCAAAGAATTGTGTTTGTCAATTTTACACTTCTACCGAAAAATGAAGTACTCACGATGTCTTTGAATTCGTCCAGTGAATTGAGTCCTTGATTGTTTTTCCATCAATATCATACCACATGGAAACCAGTATGTAGTTTGTGTTTTACCTATAAATATTTACTGAGAAATACATCTGGTTGGTCAACTGCCGAGGAAATGAACCGTCAATGCGGACAAAGCCTCGGCACTTCCTCCACCTTATTTCATGTAATTCGATATCCTCGGTGCGATTTCCTCTGCGCTTCCACGAGCACCTAATTAACATTGTCGACCCCTCTCCTCTCACCAACCACTCTCTTGCATTCTCATTTTATCTCTCAAACGAACTGTTCGCGTGCATCTTAATCCCCTCTCAACTCGAGCATCTAAATGTCTTAATTTACATCCGCTATCCGCCCTCCGAACGAGTTTATGGTGTTTTTTTTCTCAAACGGTTTTATACGCACCTTGCTCCGCTCAGTTTAGCACAAGTAGTCCAAACAATCGTATTTTCTTTACGTCTTTTACACTGTTCGTTCTGGCCGAAGAGCTTACCCTCATAACTTATTTCTTTTCATGCTTACCGCACCATCATTGGTTCACTTGTCGTTAGGAGAAGAATACTAATTCCTTTTGTTTGCTGCTCTGAAACAGTGTAGATTATGTTAATTTTTTAATACCTTCACGGTATTTCGAGCCTTTTTTCACACACCCTCGAGATCCAATTTGACTTCATAATCCTGAAAGAAGGCCACAAAGCTTACGAATTGGAAAGCCAGCATCGTCGTTCTTCGTAACTCTTGTCATACATTTCAAGAAATATACGAACTACAAAATTGAATTTTCAATTATTAGTACAAACAGCAGTAGATTAGATACAGAAACAATGTATCGGATCGACTACCACATAAGGGAGGGTATTCCCCCAATAGTAGAAGTCGCATTTTTGACACTGACGGAGCTCTCAACAGAGGTGAAAAAAGTAATTACGGTGGCTATTACTCATTACAATTGCGTAATTAAAAAAAGTAATTACTAAAATTAATTGTGTAGTTAATAATTTGAACTAACCAATAACTATTATAATAACTACAATTACTATTATAATACTATTAAATATTGGAGTTGGTAATTAAAATTACTAACAACTATTCCTTCCGAATCTACCAAGGTAGGAGAAACATTGAATTCACTTTTTGAGGTTAACAAATTGTTTTTCAAAAATCAAAATTTTCAATCGCGGTTTGGTTCTGTGACTGTCTGTCTGCCCCTCTATTGGTCTATAAATATATAATAGGTATGTGTCTATCATGTAATCCTTTTATCGGGCAAATCTAGACGAAATTATTGTCGAATTCGAGGATATTTTCAGGGATTGTGCGGGTTGGCTGTTGATGGTCCCCTGTGAAAATCATCGACCCTGGTATTAAATGAATGGGGTTAGTTCCGCTAGTTATAAGAATACAATTATTATCTACGTACCGCATTCGAAATTCCGTCGTAACCAGCAAGTCGACTACCGAAGGCGAGCGTTTTCAATGTAAGGACATCATCTTCAGGTCGTCGAGAGAGTACTCTCTCGTTGGTATTGGTAGCTATCAACTTCAAATTGTAGGTAATTAATTACTCAAACAGTAATCATTTATCCAAAAATAATTAATTACTCAAACAGTAATCATTTATCCAAAAAAAAATTAATTACTCAAACAGTAATCATTTATCAAAAATAATTAATTACTCAAAAGTAAATAATTGCTTCTTAAAGTAATTAATTGCTTCTTAAAGTACATATTTATTTTTAAAAAAGTAATGAACTGTTTAGAAAATAATTAATTTTTTTTAAATGAATAAATACTCAAAAACGTCTGCCAATTTGATTGAAACTTATAGGGTGTCTCTTAGAAATTAGTACCTAACTAACCTCCAAATTTGAGCAAAATCGGTTCATTAGAAACCGAGAAACCGAGGTTCCAGGAAATTCACGTTTGCGCATGCGCACTCGCTCCTATTGGTTCGAAGGTGCTGAAATTTATAGGGGACCGTCTAGGACCTAACCCGCACAATCCCTGAAAATTTCATCAAAATCGGACCACAGGTTAGTATAGTTTTGCCCGGGACAAGGATTGACCACAGACAGACCGACAGACAGACAGACACGGAACCAAAATTGTTCGGGAAGCTCTAAAACGCAAAAAGCAAGTGGAAATTTTGACTTTGGAGGACATTTTTTTTCACTTCTTTCACGAATACAAAGCTTCCCTACCTTCGGTAGTGAGGAAGCAAAAGTAATTAATTACTCCAATTTCACTAATTGGTATTCCAAAAATCAAGTAATTACTTCAACATTTTGCAACTACTCTATAGTAGTTGCAGCAATAATTTCAATCACTAATTGAAGAAAGTAATTACTTTTCCTTCAATTACCAGTTACAATAGTTAGGTAGTAATTTAATTGTAACTACTAACTATTGTAAGTACCTAGTTGTACCTAATTCAAAAGTAATTAATCACTGACCAACTCATGTCTCTAAGCATGAGCGTCGTTGAGACACTCTGTTATGGTGATGTGGTTGCAGTGAATCCAAATTGTCGCACTTGTTCCATTAAATCACTGTAGATAAAGTACTGGAAGGTCGGTCTTCTAGGACCCGACTTGTCCAACCTACCCACCGGACAGTGTTCAGGTTCAAATACATCCTGGCCTTGAGATCTCTGCTAATACTGAATAAAGAACAGCTATGAACTATCATTTTATTCAGTACTTCTGAACTCATTTTGCTTCTCTGTAATAACCATAAAACCGGTCACGAGACAAGTACAAATTGTCCAGCTGTGAAAGTGAATGAGAAGGTCCACGGTAGAAAGGAAAGAGCTAGTTACCTACTGTTAAGTTATTAATACTATTTATGTTTTTCTCTTTATTTTTGTTATTGATGGTGAACTATCAAACTCATTATGAGACAATAACGAAAAGAATGATTTAAAACGAGATACATGAACAAAGGTGTCTAAACCACACCGGCAGTATTAGTTCATCTTTCCTCCGCTAGGTGTAGTAAAGCGTTTTGGTTTATTATTTTCAATAATGAACCTTTGGAATCGACCAAGAAAAAAAATTTTAACACCCCCTCAAAATTTGATGGTTTACGTTTCAAGGTACGTAGAATCCAAAAATCGAATAAAAATTTGGCCATCCGTCACTTTTGCCACTTAGCATTGACCGATTTTGATGAAATTTGGTATGTAGGCTCCATTTGGGGTCTAGTTGTGCCCCGAAGCTTTTGGTTGAGGTAGGTCACTTCTAAGGGTTCCAAAATCAATTTTGAATTTTTGAAAACGCCCTAACTCAAAAAATTTCGATATGAAGAAGTATGTTTGTAAATGTTTTGTATGTTTGTACTATGTTGAAGTATGAAGTATTGTTTTTCCTTCAATTTAAGATTCTATAGAATTTTTAGAATTTTTTGAGACCACGCGGAGCTCTGTTGGACAAACCGTTCGCTTCCTACGAAAATTTAAGTGTTTATTTTGAAATATATTGTTGTGATGTAGAGAAACACAAGGAGAAGCGAAGAACCGATTTATTAATCGTGAAAAACTTACAGACAACTCACTTGAACTTTTACAACTTTTCTTGACACAACGCAACTGACACACATGATTACATTAACATAGATACGACAGTATCATTAGTGCAGTCACCGCACAACACTTCTCCCATCTTTTCTTTTGGTTTCCTTCGTGCCACAGTAACTTATGAGCCTATCTACCCTAACTATTTTCAGGGAACCATTGGTACTGCGAAGCCGATAGAGTATGTCATTTATGCGTTCCACGACTGTGTATGGCCCTTCCCAAGGGCATTGTTGCTGTGGACTCCCCCTCTTCAGCCTCTTTGGATTGTGCAACCAGACTTTATCCTCTTTTTTGAACCTCAATTTCCAGGCCTTGCACTCGTACCGGATCTTCATATTCTCGGCCTGCAATTGATGAGATTCCCTAGCAGCCAAACGAGATGTTTCCAGAAGTTTCTTCAGCTTAATGTTAAATTAGGTGAGAACGAAGATGAAAACGGATTAATAATATAAGAACGATTTAATAGAAGAGGCACATGATACAGAAGAAGAGAGGCTCAGGACAATATGGCGTTTGGGGAAAAACCAATGCCTTCCTAGAACCCTCGACATCAGCTGATTTTATTACAAATTATTTGTTAGTTTATAGTTAATTAATTTTATTACATTAATCAATATTATTTTTAAACATTATTTTGTACTAAATAAATTATTATTTATTTATGTAACACGCTCTTTTTTTTTAGAGCAATTAAGTTATATTTAATTGCATTATGCTTGTACATAACACACAATTCCAAACAATTATTATTAATAAGCTTCAGAAGCAAAATATACTGCTCAAAATATCTTATGGCAAATCGAACAAAACAATCTCACAATATTTGTGAGTTAAATTATTAATTAATATATTTGCAGGAGTATACAAGTACATCATGAAACAAACAATTTAGTATTGTAGACGTTGTGGCTTTATTATAGCTCTACCATACCTTGATCGAGGTTCTTTGGTATTCGACCCAGAATTGGATGTTTCAATTTGTTGTGTGACAGGAGTGAATTTAATGGGAGCAGGACTAAACTGCTCGTTATTCTCTGTTTTGTCAACATCGATAACAGTAAACGGATTAGAGGGACTTGAGTTGAGATTTGGCTCACTATTATTGTTATTTTCCTTCCCATTTTTAAGAATGGAATTCGGTTTTGACATTATATGAATTCTATTTCGACGATAGAATTTGTTGTTTTGGGATCGAACTATATACGATCGAATTCCAGCTAACTTTTCAATGGTACCTTCTTGCCATTGGGATTTAGGGGTTTTCTTGAACAATACTTGTTGTCCTATTTCAAGAGCTTTGAGTGGATGAGCACTTTTATCATGGCAATTTTTATATTTATTTTGATTTTCGATTATGAATTTTCTTTGATTAGCGGGTGATAACACTTTAGGTTTTAGTAACTTTTGATTGATTGGAATAATACATCGCAAACGACGTGACATCAAAATTTGTGCAGGGGAGCCCATCTTACCTTTAGGTGTATTACGGTAGTGCAACAAGGCTAGAAACACATCATCATTTGCTTCTTTACATTTTCTCAATAAGTTTTTAGATATTTTCACTCCGCTTTCAGCTTGTCCGTTGCTACGTGCGTAATTACAACTGCTAGTTGTATGCTCTATCTCCCACTCATTCGTAAATTCGTTGAATAGTTTTGAGTCCCATGGCGGACCGTTATCAGTTTGCAATATTAAAGGAATGCCGTGCCTACTAAAAATAGATTTCATGTGTTGAATTGTTGTGACTGCGTTGATGGAATCAACTTTAATCAGCTCTATGTACTTTGAGAAATAATCCATTACTACGAGGTATTTGTTATTATCGAAGTCAAAAAAATCGGCACTAATTTTTTGCCACGGTAAATTTGGAATTTCATGTGGAATCAAAGGTTCATTTCTTTGAATAGGCTTAAACTTAAGACAAACAGAACAATTATTAATAAAATTCTCAATATCTGTAGCCATTTGAGGCCAAAACAAAACACCACGAATTAGTGATTTAGCCTTTTCCACACCCAAGTGGCTTGTGTGAATTTTCCGTAATAGGCTATTCACCATACATCTTGGAACAACTATACTAGTATTTTTCATAACTAGATCTTGAATTATAGACAATTCATCACGAAAACTCCAATAAGGTCTAACTGACTCCTCTACTTGTTTTTTGCTATTAGGCCATCCTTTGGCACAATACATTTTAATCAAATTTAAACTGTCGTCTTTTTCAGTTTTTATTTTTATTTCATTTAATGTTTTGGGATGTATTGCTAATGAATTATGAATCCAGTTTACATGAACAGCTATACTTTCATCAGCACAGTTATCAGTAACTGGTAAAGCTGCACGTGATAATGCATCAGCTAAATGCATGAGCTTTCCGGGTTTGTAAACCAATTTAAAATCAAATGGTTGCAATTTGAGAAACATCAACTGTAGGCTAGGTGGTACTTTTCCTAACGCTTTTTTACTTAAGGTAACTAGTGGTGCGTGATCAGTTTCTATAATTATAGACTGACCAAATATATATTGGTAGAAACGCTTGCAAGCGAAAACTACTGCAAATAATTCTTTACCTATTTGAGGGTAGTTTTGCTGACTCTTAGTCAGAGTCTGAGACGCATATGCTACAGGTTTACTATTCTGTAATAGACAAGCACCTACAGCAGATTTTGAGGCATCCACTGTGACAGTAATGGGCAAATTTACATCGAAATGTGCTAAAGTGGGCGATGTTGTAATTGCAGATTTCAAATTTTCGAAAGCTTGCTGGTGGCTAGCATCCCATTTCCATTCTGTATCTTTTCTAATTAATAAACGGAGTGGTTCGGTTTTGACAGATACATTATGTATGTAGCTACCTAGATAAGTAATCATGCCTAAAAACCTTTGTACATCACTTTTATTTCTAGGAGTAGGCATATCACAAATGGCCTTTATTTTATTGTCATCTGCACGAATACCATATTTTGAAAATGTATGGCCTAAATACTTAATTTCTTTGAGCGCAAACTTACATTTAGATTTATTGAATTTAATATTATAAGATTTCGCATGTTCAAGTACCGCTCGTAGTCTAGCATTATGCTCAGCGACAGAATTGCCAAAAATCAACAAATCATCCAAGAATACGCACACGCCAGGAAGACCACCAAATATTTCCTGCAT
The DNA here is from genome assembly GCA_009739505.2 of Apolygus lucorum. NCBI lineage: Eukaryota > Metazoa > Arthropoda > Insecta > Hemiptera > Miridae > Apolygus > Apolygus lucorum. Next base: position 58,182,297 of record CM019176.2, read on the forward strand.
TTTTGCATGGAAAATTTCACTTGCTACCGATATACCAAATGGAAGTCTAAGAAATTTGAACCTACCCCACACCTGACACCATGTTAAATTAGGTGAGAACGAAGATGAAAACGGATTAATAATATAAGAACGATTTAATAGAAGAGGCACATGATACAGAAGAAGAGAGGCTCAGGACAATATGGCGTTTGGGGAAAAACCAATGCCTTCCTAGAACCCTCGACATCAGCTGATTTTATTACAAATTATTTGTTAGTTTATAGTTAATTAATTTTATTACATTAATCAATATTATTTTTAAACATTATTTTGTACTAAATAAATTATTATTTATTTATGTAACACTTAACTAGGAACTTGCTCAATTCCTTTTCATCTAGTTGGTGTCCGAATATTGATCCCAACGGTAAAGTCAGCTCACGCCCGAACTTGCAGTACGGTGGTGTGTTCCCAGAGACCGGGTGTTGTGACTCCTCATACGTAAGGAGGGCTGTGGGGAGCTGGAAATCCCAATCGAGTTGATGGTCGTTAACCGTTCTTGCTAGCCAGTCGTACATGATCCAATGCAGAGTCTGAGGCATCAGGGTAGAGTTGTGGGTTTTATTGGTCCTCAGCTGTCTCGAAACTTCTTTAAATAGGACCGACTCACTATTCCTCCTTCGGCATGTGCGAAGACCCTCGAAGACATCGAATCTGGATACAACGTGGCTTACCAATGCTTTAGTGATGGTCTCGGTTCTCTGGTTTGTCAACGGAATCATTTCAGGCCATTTAGTGAGGCCATTTACCATCATCAACACGTATCCATTCCCTCGTTCGGTTACAGGAAGGGGTCCAAAAACGTCCACAGTCATTTTTAATAATGGATACTGACTGCATGAAGATGGGAGTGGAGCCTTCACTGTTCTTCGGTCACCTCGACATGATCTACATTGCTCACAATCTCGACACCATCTTCGAACGTCTCGATGAATTCCCACCCAGTAACATTTGGTGCGAAGAAGAGACAACGTCCGTTTTGCTCCTGGATGTTCAGGTCCAGATTCGTGTGCTTCCATGAAAACTTTCTGCTGCATTGTCTGAGGAACCACAAACTGTGAGTTCACCCTCTTCCCATCTGGACTCTCCCAGCGCCGATGTAAAACCCCATCCCGCAGAAAGAGAGAGCCGAATATAGCGAAATAAGCTCTGGTAGTATGACTCAACCCTTTTCTAATTCCCAATGTTGGCTGAATTCCATCTTCAAGCAACTTAATAACAGGTCGTAGGTTACGATCTGAAAGCTGGTTGCTCCGTAGTGGCGATTGCTGTATGGTTAAAACCTTGCACGTTCCCAATGTGGATGCACAGTGCGTATTTTTGAAGTTTTCCACGGCCAATTCTTCCTCTTGTTCACCATACATACCTGGGATAAAAGGTTCCCCAGAAGTTTCTCGGACTGTGACAATAGGCCCTGTCGAATCTTCATATTCGGGATTGGTCCCATTTCTATATCGAATGCATTCTGTTCCAACCTTGATGATACCTCGCCCAACATCAATTACACAGCCATGGGTCTCCATGAAATCCATTCCAAGGATGCAGGGTTCTCCAACGTCAGCTACCAAACAATCATGGATTGTAGATTGGTTCCCCAGCCTCAGCCGTATACGGGTTTTCCCTCGAACTGGTATCGTGGAACCAGATAACATCCGTAGGCGACCGGTAACTGGTACTGGATCAATTGCCTCGACGTCACACATTTCTGGGTTTACTATGGTGACTGTGGCCCCAGTATCCACAATCACTTGGCAAGGCTTCCCTTCAATTGCACCATTAAGAATAATAGAAGCTTGATTTAGCTGGTACAATGGGAAACAGGGATCACCTTTCTTCCTTTCCTTCATTGCTAAGGGATGGTTTGGCCCTTTTGAACTTCCCAACTTCTGGGCCTTGAAGTTGGTAGCTACTAGTTTCCCGCTGGCTTTTCTTTGCATTCCCATTGAAAATGGCCTAGCTTCCCACACCGGAAGCACTTCAAATCAGCTCTCTTTTTCTGAAGCTCATTTCGAACTAATCGGCACAACACTTCCTCGGGGTCAGTATCTCCTATTGAATTGGTGTGAAGCTGATCTACCTTCTCATGCACCAATTGCCTTACTAACGATGTATCATCATCCCAGGCCATAGATCGAACTTGTTGTAGACGGTTGAAACATAGTCCCGCTTCTAACATAGCAGCCCGAGTCATGGCATCCCTCAATGTTGTTGGGTCTCCGCTGATGACCAATTCCCTCACCCTTTGGTTGCGTAGCCCATTCAAAAATTGCTCGACAGCCACAGCCTCCCTAGCTTCTTCCGAAGGCATAGCCCTACGAGCCAAGCTCTCCACGTCGGCAGCAAAAGAAGCTACATCCTCCGATGCTCCTTGTATCCTCTGTCTCAGCCGTGCTAAAAACAAGCGTGCTTGGCCTTGAGCACCAAATCGACGTGACAACGCATCTTCCATTGTGGACAGATATCTTTGATTCTCTGGAACATTGCATACTGCGGCAAGGGCAGAACCGCGTAATGCTGCCATGAGACGAACAGCTGCAGTGGTTGGCCCCCAATCATTTGCTGTTTTAATGGCACGAAATTGAGCCCAATATTCATCCCATGGAGTGGATCCATCGTACGTGGGGGGATGGATAATGTCAATCTTCTCCCTGGTAGCGGGACCAGGACGTTGAAGCTCCCTTTCTCTCATTGACTGGAACTCCCTGGTCATTTCGGCAAATTGTCGTAACAGATCGTTGACTAGAAAGGGAAGTTGGGGTTGTTCAGGTTGTTGATCTCCAGCATCTGCAAACGCTACATCTTCATTGTGGATACTCTCTTCCTCATCTTGTACAGAATGCTCTCGGCGCCGTTGTCGCACCCGATCAGCTACAGACTGGTGTGAATCCATGTAACACTTCTGACACCAATTGTTGTGATGTAGAGAAACACAAGGAGAAGCGAAGAACCGATTTATTAATCGTGAAAAACTTACAGACAACTCACTTGAACTTTTACAACTTTTCTTGACACAACGCAACTGACACACATGATTACATTAACATAGATACGACAGTATCATTAGTGCAGTCACCGCACAACAATATATATAAATCAAAACACGAGTGTGAATCGCAAAAGAGGCCTAATCTCCGTTCAAATTAGAGATGATCGAAATGTAATCAATAGTTGGTGATTTTTATTTTTTAATTTCCCCCTTCATATTGGATGGTTGGTGATTTTGTAGACGAGTGATCTATTTAGAAAAATAATAAACCATTGTGTAATAATTTGCAGCGTTTTCCGTTGAATCAGCTGCTTCGCATTACCTCGAGCTTTATAAAATAGGTACCTGACCTTATCTCATGTCCAGGACTTGAGACCTGTGGACCATGAGACCAACGACAGGACCTGTCGTTGTCATTCTTCTCTGGTCGCATATTTCCAAATATTTTCCAAATGATGTTGATGTTTATTTTGTGCGAACAACGACGAAGTGTGAATTTTGTGGTGTTACAAACTTCGGCAGAATTTGAGTAAACATCAAACAATTGTGGGTAATTTCTCATGAATTTACTCTCCTAATGGTAACCATTGGTGCCCGAGCGGACGATACATGAATTAAAATTGCTGCTTCTTTGCTCCTTTACATGAATTGGGTATACGTTATGATGGTAATGGGCAGCTGAACGGATGGCGTCTGGAGTATAGCTGCGTATATGTGGATGTGACATGTTCGTTATACCCTACCGTAGACTATAACTGTGTTCAAACCAAGACGCCTAGTATAAGATCATTCAACATGTAGCAGCACGATCTCCGAGCGTTATTTAGCCCTCGTATAATATCGTCTGAAGTTATGATGCATTGTAAATAGAATACGAAGAGCTCACTGGTGATAAAACACAATGAACATTTTTTGCTCATATCCTTGGAGACCTAGCTATCTGTGATCAGCGCTATTTTAATGCCTATTCGACGCATGTGCCGGAAATGTGTAAGATTGGATTGAGATAAACGCACCAGTCTCCCTTCATTGCAGAAAGTATAAACAAACATAGACTCCTGAAGGAAGAAAGGAAAGGCGTGGTCTCCCTGCTACCCCCTGCCCACCTCGTTACTCTATTTATATGTAGGTACTCGATATGGCGCAGATAAGATCGATTTTCACTCTTTGTTGAGCTCCATCTTATTATTGTGTAATATTTGTAGATTATTTAACATTTTGGTTTATTAGTTTCAATAATTCTTTGGAATAGAGTAAGAAAAAATTTAACCTGCACTAAAATGGTCGCCTTCGAGCGAGAATAGAATGATCAATAAATCGATTCTGCGTGACGTCACAGGGATACAAGCAATATGCTTCCAGTAGAACATCGGGAGTCGGCGGCCGTAGAAGCTAAGCTCGAAGTCACACATAATTATCATGAACGGGAATTACATGAATTTATATATTAAAAAAAGACTTAAGAAACTCCAATATAGTAGAAAGAAACCCGAAACTCCGGTTCCGAAAGCTCTCGCCTATCGTTGAATATTCATGAGAAAATGAATCACATATAATAACTCGGTAGAGGAGGTGCCTTTCCTCCCATTCAATCCGAAACGCCGTGAAATATGAAGTTGGAACAAATCGCGCCCCACTAGGGGTGAAATCGATGCGAAGATGGTTTATCGCTCTCGGCCCTTATTGAAAAGTTAACGGGCGCTCGTAAATTCCTCCACAGACCGTGGAATCAGGTAGCGTATTCGTACGGAAAGTCGTAAATAAATCTGAAAGAAACAAGGTGTTCATGAGGCGTTTCCCAACTAGAGAACTAGATCAGAAGGGTGCGCGAAGGGTGTCTTCTCCGCTCAGACCTAAATGAAAATATAACGGAGGCGACGCGGCTGCCAATCTTGATTAAGGGCTACAATAGGGGAGGAACCAATACCTGTGAGGTACCTCGAAGGGCTTTGTTATTCATAGCTTCCCAGGATAATATTAATATGAAGGTAAAGGGAAGACGCCCCAGTAGAAAAAGGGTTTGTTATTTAACAATTAAACTGGAAGATTTTTTTTCGTTGTACGTCCTTGAGTTTTTTTTTTTTTTTGCGTATGGATCTATTAACGGTGCACGGGGGGTCCCGAACCCTTTTTATTCGAGAAATTTATTGAAGCGAGCGACGATCTTGAGAGAAGGGAGGTCCCTCGCGAACCGAGAACGGTAACACCCGAGTAATCTCTGTTTAACAATCTTACGTGACGGGAGCTCCCTGATTGAGCAAATCCGCCGTGACGTGCTTCCTTCCAGGCCCCTGTTCACCCTTCAATCGACTGGCACTAAGGCGGTGCAGGGAGGTTATAAATATTTATCGAGCGCGGCGTTTACCGTGCAAAATCGATCGATAGGGGGTCCCTTCGAACGCTCGGATTGCTCAGTGTCAGGATGCTTTGTGACGGATGTGGTTTCGGTGGGGCCTCAGAGGTCGGTCAAGTTCAAGGATGTGCCTTCGATTACGTTCAGAAAACTTGAAGAATCGACTCTGGAGATATTTTCCAAAATAAAACCTAGAAACGCTGCAAATTATTACACAACGTTTTATAGCCTCCGAGTCTGCCAAGGTAACGGAAACACTTTTTTCACTTATCATGGTTGAAAAAAAGTCTCCGGAGTCCGGAGTGTGTGTGGCTTCCTCGAATCTATATCCCCGATTGTTTAGATCATCCGATGCATAGTAGGTAATCTCAAAACATAAATCTCTAAGTACCTTGCACTACCCTCATAGGGGACTATTTACACGCTAATCTGAACAATCCTGAGAAATTTCATCGAAATCGGATGGAAAATGAGAAGTTAGGGCTGTTACAAGAAATTCACGTTTGCGTATGCGCAGCAATTACTGTTAGTCTGGGGGAGATGATTTTCATAGGGGACCAACCCGCACAATCCCAGAAAATTTCATCGAAATCGAATGAGAACTGTAGAAGTTATGGCTGTGGCAAGGATTTCATGGCAGACTCACGGACACACATATAGACAGACACGGAACCAAAATCGTTCAGAATGATCTGAAACGTGAAACAAGAGTGGAAATTTCGATTTCAGAGAACTTTTTTTTCAACCTTGAAAAGTGAAAACAAAGCTTCCGCTACCTTGGTGGACTCAGAAACAAATAATAAAAATTAAAGAAAATACATATTTAAAAAAAAAGTAAATAACATAAATTCCGCATCAAAAACATCCGCATAAATCTCTGTAACATGAATCTCTGATCTCTCTCTCTCTCTCTTTCTGTGCAAGTACTTTGTACTACCTTCATAGGGGACCCGTCAATCCACACAATCTCTAAAAATTGCATCGAATTTCAATGGAAGATGTAGAAGTTATGTCTGTTACAAGGATTTCAAGTTAGCGCATGCACAGAGGCTACTGTCAGTTTGAGGGCTATGATTTTCATAAGGGACCATCTGCATCCCAATCGCTGAAAATGTTATCGAAATCGGACAATAACTTTTTTCTAACTTTTGCCGTTATAAGTATTTCATGGCAGTCACATACACGGGTAGACAGACACGGAACCAAAATTGTTCAAGAACGTAAAATGGGAGTGGAAATTTTGATTTTGGAGAACATTTTTTGGTTTATTATTTTCAATAATGAACCTTTGGAATCGACCAAGAAAAAAAAATTTTAACACCCCCTCAAAATTTGATGGTTTACGTTTCAAGGTACGTAGAATCCAAAAATCGAATAAAAATTTGGCCGTCCGTCCGCCGTCCGCCGTCCGCCGTCCGCCGTACGCCGTACGCGGCACTTTTGCCACTTAGCATTGACCGATTTTGATGAAATTTGGTATGTAGGCTCCATTTGGGGTCTAGTTGTGCCCCGAAGCTTTTGGTTGATGTAGGCCACTCCTAAGGGTTCCAAAATCAATTTTGAAATTTTCAAAACGCCCTAACTCAAAAAATTTTGATATAAAGGTATTGTTTTTCCTTCAAATTAAGATTCTATAGAATTTTTAGAATTTTTTGAGACCACGCGGAGCTCTGTAGGACAAATCGTTCGCTCTCTACGAAAATTTAAGGGTTTATATTGAAATATATATATATATATATATATATATATATATATATATATATATATATATATATATATATATATATATATATATATATATATATATATATATATCTATATATATCTATATATATATATATATATATATATATATATATATATATATATATAAAAATCAAAACACGAGTGTGAATCGCAAAAGAGGCATAATCTCCGTTCAAATTAGAGCTGACCGAAATGCGATCGATGGTTGGTGATTTTGATTTTTTTATTTTTTTTTTATTTTTTATTTTTTTATTATTATTTTTTTTTCTCTTCATATTGGATGGTTGGTGATTTTTTAGACGAGTGATCTATATAAAAATAATAAACCGTTGTGTAATAATTTGCAGCGTTTTTCAACCTTGTTTAGTGAAAACAATGCTTCCACTACCTTGGTAGACTCACAAAAATGTTCTCCAAAGTCAAAATTTCCACTAGCGTTTTACTTTTTAGGCCTTCCTGAACAATTTTGGCTTCGTGTCTGTCTGTCATGAAATCCTTGTAGATAACGGACAACAGGTTATTGTCCGATTGCGATGAAAATTTCAGGAATTGTACGTATCAACACCCCATATAGTCCCCTATGAGGGTAATGCAAGGTACTCAGAGGTTGATCTCTTGAGACTACCTACTATTCATCGGATCATCTACCCCTCCGAAACGCGCGGTATCAGATTTATACAAAATTTAGTTTTGAATTCTCGTTTTTCCTTGTCGTTACCGTCCTAACTTCGAATCCTCTTCAAATAATAATAAGTTGGCCTGTCTCAGGAGCCACCTGAGTGCCTGCAGCTGATTTTTATCAAATCAATACACCGCGCGCATCCATGTACTCGTAACTTCCGGAATTTTCTTCATAAAGCGGCGTTTTCTTGTCAAATTATCAATATTCAGAAAAATTCTATTTTCCTATGAGTAATGTTGCCAATGAATTTTTTAGCTCGATGAGTCAATACTTATTGAGTCTAGTTCTAATTGCTCAACATAAATAAGATAGACACAAACAATTTTTTTCGGTATTTTCTCTACTTCATAGTTTTGTTCAATAACTTTACGTTACACAGTCCATATTCATATAAGTTGGTTTCCCATAAACAATAAATTTTTTAAAGACAAAGTATTAACTTTCTTCTATTTCTCATTGCCCTTTCCATCTCCCAAAACCGTTTTATCAGAATGATACACCGCGCATATCACCTTTCTTTTTAGGCTTATCCGAGGGTTGTGGATACGAGGAAGCTACCTACGTGCCACACCCACTGGTCAGACTTTTTTTCATCAGTAAAAAAATTCCCAGTCTACAAAGAACGAGCCTTTTGTGGCCGTCTTCAAATTTGCCGAAGGCGCGAAGGAGGAGGCACCTCAATTCGGTGTGTCTCAAATCAATAATTGTGAGTTTCATGTTTCTTTCTGGTACAAAATTTTGTGATGAAAGACACCTGTACTTATGGATTGGTATTATTGCAGTAGGAAGTTACTCTTTGCAGAAATAAAGTTGATTGTGAACCTCGAGTGAAGCAAAATCTTTGTATAATGTTGATCCCCGTAACCAAAAATCTTACAGAGATAATAATAGCCTTCGAGAAAACTGTGTTCACAAAATAAATTTACATTTGAATTTGAATTTCAAAAGCAGTCTAGCACGTGCAACTCTTACTTGTGCCCTACGTAAGAGAGAATTTGCCAGCTGTTTGAAAAATGCTGATCATTCTGTGACACGGGTTCGGAGGTAAAATCGGTGAATATTTTATCGAAAGTTCAAGAATGATAAATAGAGGACCTACAAGACATAAAGGGGCAACATTCTGATGGAGATATAATGATATGTAGGAACATGCAACAGGTGCGGTTTGAATGTACCTACCATACCTCGTGTACAATTTTTAGATCAAGGTAATCTGTTTTGGGGGTTTGATAAGGGTTAGCCACCTGGCCTCTTTGTGCAGCCAAAACTAGGAATATTGATCAGTTCTGCCTGTACGTGAGGATGTAGGTAAACTGGTAGGTAGTGTCTACAATGCATTTCAACCCTAGCTTCGATTTTGTTCATTAACATATCAGCGAGGCGCACGAGTATTCGATACTCTTCGCATATATTTGAATTTACTTATTTCCAACCTGATAGAGAGCACGTGCCTTTACTTTGAACGTCTTTGGAGCAGGTGGCTGAAAAGGTTACATTATTTTCCAATCGGGCTACCTCGCTCGAGAGTAGATCGAATGTATACCTGAGTTCAATTTTATGTACCCAATATTCAAATTTTTGGGTCGTTTTCCTCTTGTTCTTTTGAAAGTTTGATAAAAAAAAAGAAGATTACTGTTATCTGCTTGAAGGTTGATTGTGAAACCTTTCATAGATAAGTATACAAGTATAATTTTCAATGGCTGATGTTATGACCCACATATCAGCAATACGTAGTTCTTAAATAAAGAAGCCGACGGGAGGATCCCTGAGTGAGTCATCACCCGCCGGGGGAGACGAGGTACGGGGGAGACACCGACATGACGTCACCCTTCCACCTCTCTCTCTCCCGAGCTGAAGAAATGAGTATATAAGCTCACTCAGGGATGCACCCTTATGCCAATCTAGTCAAGTCTATCGCCTTTATCATTTCGCTCTCAAACCTTCTCCTCAAACAGGAATCTCCTCGAAGTACTAGGCTCACTAGGTAAATATCCCGTCTTTCCGTCGGTGTGGTTATGAACCGCCGAGACTGACGGGCTAGCCGCCTTCACAGTGCTTAGCACTTCGGTGTGGTTATGAACCGCCGATGCGACAGCACTTCATGTTAGGCTAGGGAACACTCTCTTAGTTGAGTAGGAGTTAAAGAAGAAACAAACGCCGCAGCGAGAAGGTCAGCTCCTTCACTCGCCGACACGCAGACATAACAGTGGTGACCCCGCACGTTTTTAACTTCCTATTCAGCACAAGAGATGGACGACAACGGAGTTCCCGATCCACCGCCGCAGCCTGACTTCGCAGAGGCCGCCAAAGTGTCAATCCCCTTGACACTACCACCGTTCTACAGGGACGACCCTCGACTATGGTTCCTTCAACTCGATGCAGCTTACACCGGCGCGCACATCAACACTCAAAGGGCCAGGTTTACCAGGACGCTCCCTCTGCTCCCATACGACGTAGCAGTGCAAACGGCGGACCTCACTGCAGCTCAACTCGTCAGGCCTTACGACGACCTCAAGGCTCGGCTCATCGACATCTTCGAGCCATCTCGTCATCAACGGATCACGGCCCTCACCCAACAACAACACCTGGGGGACCAAAAACCTTCCCAACTTCTAAGGAAGATGAAGCATCAACTGGGGGACCTAATGCCACAAGACCTGACAAAGGCCTTCTGGATAAAAGCCCTCCCGGTTGAAGTACAAACAACCATCGCTCCGTGGATGACGAAAGACGCAGAGTACCTCGCACCTATCGCCGACGCAGCCCACGAGATGTGCATGACAACTTCCGTCCACCAAATCGACCCTCACACCGAAACGGTCGATAGGAAGCCGACCTCTCGGGCACAACAGCCGGCGAAACGACGTCCGCGTAGCCGTACACCTTCACCGGCACGGAAAGGAGGACTCTGCTGGTACCATTTCACCTTTAAAAAGAAGGCATTGAAATGTACGAAACCGTGCTCATTCAAATCTGTGTCCTGGCAGGAAAACTAGGAGGCCCGCCTGTTAACAAGGCGGGCACCTCCTACACCGACATTTCCAACCGACTTTTTGTCAAATGCCGGAAAAATAACATTCCATTCCTCGTAGACACAGGAGCCAGCATTTCAATCATCCCTAACAACCTTCTACATTGGAAACGAAGAACACACGACCAGCTTCTCTTCGCAGCAAATGGTACCGCCATCGCAACATACGGACAATTCCGTACAAAAGTAATCCTCGAAAATGAGGCTTATGAATGGTTATTCATCGTCGCCGACGTCAAACGTCCGATCATCGGCGCAGACTTTTTGAGTTACTTCGGCTTACATGTCGATCTCAAAAATAGACAACTCTACAATCCTCATTCACGACGCCCGATACCGGGATACGTGAACACGATCAACACCGGAGTATCAACCAAATCAACTCCTCCGGCCTTTACAACAATGCTGGCAAAATACGAACCAGCACAACGACCGTCTTCGCTTCTCTCATCGATAAAACATCATATCGAGACTAGAGGACCTCCAGTCACTGCAAAAAGCCGCCGCCTCCATCCGGAACAACTCCGACAAACGAAGGAAAGCTTCGAGCAGCTACTCAAAGATGGCATTATACAACCATCAAAATCTCCGTGGGCAAGCCCATTACACGCCGTCCCTAAACCAAATGGGACATGGCGCTTCTGTGGTGACTATCGCAGATTAAATGAGCGAACTATCGGTGACCGATACGCTGTCCCACACCTACGAGATTTTTCTTCACACCTTCACGGATGTACTGTGTTCACTACACTAGATATATCGAGAGCTTTTCACCATATCGACGTAAACCCAGCAGATATACCTAAAACTGCCATTATAACACCATTCGGCCTTTACGAATATCGTAAAATGAATTTCGGACTGAAAAACGCCGCTCAATCATGGCAAAGGTATATGGACCAGATACTCCGCGGTCTCAACTTCGTTTTCTGCTTCCTCGACGATATACTAATCGCTTCAACATCCATCGAAGAACACAAGACTCACGTACAACAGGTCTTAAACATCTTTGCGGCGGAAGGACTCACAGTCAACAAAGAGAAATGCGTATTAGCACAACCAGAGGTTGTGTGCCTTGGCCATCTCGTCAACAAAGACGGTATAAAACCACTTCCCAAAAAAGTGGATAACTTAACAACTTTCCCGTTACCTACATCAGTAACGGACCTACGGCGATTTCTAGGAATGGTAAATTTCTACCGCCGCCATATACCTCACGCTGCCATTCATCAACAACCACTGGTCGAAGCAATACCGCAACCATCAAAGAAAAAGGATAAAAGACCGATTGAATGGACAGAACAACGCCGAATAGCATTTAACCAATGCAAATCGGACCTACAAAAAGCGGCACTCTTGGCACACCCTTCACCTAAGGGCAGGCTGTCTCTCACTACCGATGCATCGGAGGTCGGAATAGGGGCGGTACTTCAGCAAACTATCAACGGGAATACATCTCCGCTAGGTTTTTTCTCGAAAACCTTAACGCCCGCACAACAGAAGTACTCTACCTTCGACAGAGAGCTTTTAGCCATCTTCGAAGGCATAAAGCATTTTCGCGACTTCATAGAAGGCCGCGAATTTTTCGTCATAACCGACCATAAACCCCTCACGACTTCCTTACATCAAGATCGGAAAACAGCCTCACCAAGACGCCTACGCCAAATGGAGTTCATTAGTCAGTTCACGACGGACATCCGCTTCACTCCTGGAACTTCGAATATAGTTGCAGACGCGCTATCTCGACCCTCGCCGCCAGAACTTAATGAACTCACTGCATTCCCTACGGGACAAACAATTTCACAAGAGCAACAACAAGACAGCTCTAGTGAATTGCAAAACCTAATCAACAACAAAAGATTGGAGCAACAAACTATCCCGAATTCAACAAACAAAATATGGTGCGATATCTCCGGGAATCAACCTCGCCCGTATATCCCCATCAAATTACGACGAACAATTTTCCAGCACTATCACTCCCTAAGTCACCCGGGAATACGAGCAACCAGGGATATAATTCGAGCACGAGCGTTTTGGCCAAAAATGAATACGGATCTGCGTAACTGGGTCCAAGCATGCGACCGGTGCGCCAAGTACAAAGAATTCCGACACCCCAAAACGACTCCACAACAATTTGAGGAAAATTTGGCGTTCGAACACGTTCATTTAGATTTAGTCGGACCATTGGAATCCTCTGAGGGTTACAAATATCTATTAACCATGATAGATAGAAACACAAGTTGGCCGGAATGCGTACCAATGCGAACGATCACATCAAAAGCTATAATTGACAACATCATCAAACACTGGATCTCCCGATACGGATGCCCTCTCCTAATTACCACAGACCAGGGGAGACAGTTCGAAAGCGCCGAATTTTCGGAGTTTCTCCGGAAATTTGGAATTCAACGAAATAGAACAACAGCTTATCATCCGGAATCGAACGGGAAGATAGAACGATGGCATCGTGATTTAAAAAACGCATTACGTACGGCAGCCACTTCACCATCATGGTCAAAGGACCTCCCAACAATTCTTCTGGGACTACGCACCACGGTAAGATATTCCGACGGATATAGTGCAGCAGAACGCGCTTTCAGAGCTCCGCTACGACTTCCCGCCGATATCTTTCAACCCCAACCCACCGAAATATCATCCGACACCAAACCCGACAAACATCCCAAACCGAGACGGTCATTCCCGAACGCCTTCTACACGGCCAAGAAAATATACCTGCGCGAGGAAACACTCAAAAAAGGATTAAAGCCTTTGTACGCAGGCCCATACAACGTCATCACTACCGACGAGAAAACCGCTACAATAGACATAAATGGGTCAACAGTAACCGTCTCCTTGGACCGATGCCGACCGGCCTACGGGTTTACCCCCACTTCGGGAACTACCGAGGTACCTCGAGATCCCGACGACTCGGTACCACTCGACCCTCAGTCATCATCCGAGACGCATCAACAAGGCAAAAGTGACAAAAATTTTGCTAAACATGGCAGCACCTCGCAAAGCAGCGGAGGATCAACAACCGCCGGAAACTCTTTCGCCATTCATCCGACGACCAACGAGGCCAGTTCGCCCACCTACGTCTACAATAAAAGACAAACAACGTATGCAGCAGTTGCAAGACAGCCACGAAAAACCAACAACTGCGAACCAAAATATTATTAAATCATACGAAGGGGGCCGCCGCGATGACAATATTCCGCGGCGAGCCACCCAAATACAACTGGAGGAAATAGGGGAAATAAACGCTTTCAACGAGATGTTCGACGCAGCGCTCCATAACTTCCTTTCCTCTACCCCTATTTCCTCCCACCCAAGTCCCGGGCCGAACAAACGCCGTCGTGCGAGACCCGCCTCAAATTCCCAAAAAGTTCGGTCCGGGCAATTTTTATCAATATCAATGACATTCTCCAAAAGGAGAATGCACTTCGGGCTCGCGGTGAGGAGCCACTGCGCTTCACGCTACGCGCGCCTTAGACGCCCGCCGTCCGGCAGCACAACGCTACTTCACATCGAGATGACGTTTATCGACGGCGAGCTCTACGACTTCAACATACAAGCAGGACGCAAACGAACATTTTCAATTCAAGAAACACTGAAAATATCCATCACCTGTCGATTTATATAAATTTCAGCCAACAAAATATGTTATAATTCTCCAAAAACAACAATTGTAATGCTTCGCATGTATGTTTAAAATTCCAAATTTAGTACCACCTTCTGTATGTTAAGAACTAGGGGGACCTATGTTATGACCCACATATCAGCAATACGTAGTTCTTAAATAAAGAAGCCGACGGGAGGATCCCTGAGTGAGTCATCACCCGCCGGGGGAGACGAGGTACGGGGGAGACACCGACATGACGTCACCCTTCCACCTCTCTCTCTCCCGAGCTGAAGAAATGAGTATATAAGCTCACTCAGGGATGCACCCTTATGCCAATCTAGTCAAGTCTATCGCCTTTATCATTTCGCTCTCAAACCTTCTCCTCAAACAGGAATCTCCTCGAAGTACTAGGCTCACTAGGTAAATATCCCGTCTTTCCGTCGGTGTGGTTATGAACCGCCGAGACTGACGGGCTAGCCGCCTTCACAGTGCTTAGCACTTCGGTGTGGTTATGAACCGCCGATGCGACAGCACTTCATGTTAGGCTAGGGAACACTCTCTTAGTTGAGTAGGAGTTAAAGAAGAAACAAACGCCGCAGCGAGAAGGTCAGCTCCTTCACTCGCCGACACGCAGACATAACAGCTGAATTAAAAACTCTCACAATACGAGTAGAAACAGTTCCAGGTAGTTTGGTCAAGTGATGGGATACACTTCACTTTGAATGCATCCGTACTTAATCAAAATCAACCATGCAGTATTCTTGACAACTATGCACGTCTAACTTGACGAGGGTACAAGATCTCATCAAAATCTGACAACCTGAGTGAACCCATCGAGTGTGAAAACGTACAAATACATAATTCATCAATCAATAAGTTCGAACCGGTTCACAAAGTTAGTTTGGCATTTTTTGGTTACGGTGGGTGAAGTATGAAATATTCATCCCGCGACTTCCTGCACGAAATTCAATTACATTTGAATATTGTTATGAAATTACCTACATGAATAAAAATTCTTATTGGAGGTTGGAAGCGGATAACAGAAGCCATAAACTGACCCCCATTTTGTATTTTGGAAGTTCGGTTCATCATTGACCGACTTCAAAGCGCCGTTGGTGCGCGACGGAGGAGGTTCTCTTTTCGGTTTGTCGCGGGACGACGATTTGCTTTTTTACATAGATAAATAGGTGTTTTGGCTGGGGGTCAAGGAATTTTTTGGGACACTTTTCTTGCCACAAAAAATGCAATGCATATCGGTAGCTATGAAGCGAGATTCTCTAGAAAAATGCGATAATTACGTGCGACCGGAGAATTTTTTTTTCTTTTAGAAAAAAAATTCTGTTTATTCACAGGAAAAGTAAATAGGTAGGTACATATTATTAGAAAAGATGCTAGGTTATTGATCACAAACATTTAAATAAAGTATTAAACTACTTCAAGCTAATAAATTATTCCTTAAATATCTTGTGTGTACCTATTTTGTTTTATCATTTTAATTTTCAAATTACACCTTCAACAATGAACGTATCCATGATCTGTTGTTTTTCTCTCAAATAGAGAAGTTGATAGCCTCTTGAGATTTGCCTCAAGTGACAAAAGCAACGCGTTTAAATTTCGTCGAGACAAATCTGATGTATTTTAGTTTTATTTTTATTTTTGTATGTCCAAAAACCTTTCATTTTGTCATCCTGGTACCAATCTGCTTGATTCTTTTTGAAATGTGTATCCGTGGTGGTCCCGTTTCAAACATATTTCATTTTGCTTTGTTAAAAGTATCGAGACATTTTTTAAGATCAATCAATTGGTAATTTTAATGTGACATCATAACATGACGGTATATTATACCGTCTGTATGCTCCAAAATAATCAATGATATCGGCCTTCTTCGAATTTTAACCATTTGGGAACTCTTCCTTCGGTGTCTTCAGTACCTAGTCAACTGTGTTTCAGTATTTTCTCTGAAATTTTGACCATTTTGATATCATATATTATAGTATTTTACTTTTTCGTTTGAAACAAACTGAACCTTTATCAGTTTGAATTAAATATTTTTTACATTCACTTATACATTTTTTTACTTTGACCTACAAATTTTCTATTCCCATGTAGGAAAGTAAATTTTAGGAAAAATTAACCCTGTAAATTCATAGGGAACCATCCTCCAATTCGGGAGTTTATCAGTTCCGCCCCTGACTGAGTAAACGGGGGATCCCCAGTGGATGGATCCCCAATGGAGCCCCGAATGGTTTATGTGGATGTGCACCGAGTAGGTATTCTCTTGAAAATCACTTGTAATCAGCAGCCCCCTTCTCCCTTCACTTTGGGCCTCAGACACGATTGGATCGGAGAGAACGACTCGTACTAACGCATGTGAGGTATATCATCGAAAATTTGAACAGCAATTACATCTAGCCATCGCACTATGTATCCCTTTGTGAACGCTTTGAAAGAGGACCAGGTTACCATGGCAACTCTACTTAATAAAAAATAAAAAAATAAAAAAATGAAATAAAACAGAAAAAAAAACAGGAGAAAACATGCCGGGAAGAAAACTTATGTCGAAATCCACCAGGAAAAGTACAGATGTGGGGAAATCAACGCCTATCAGGTAGTAACAACTCTGAAACATCACTAAGCAAAATAGTATAGTAGCACGAGTATGAAATTTCTTGGATTTCTCCTGACCATTGTTGCAATTGTAGGGCTCAACTGGCATAACTGAACTGTGACAATCCTGGGCGCAACTGATTTCACCTTAGGAACGCAACTGGTAAGTGTACTTACCTTATGTACAAGTAGGGATTAAGGGAGTAAATGTGTACATACTCGTGCTATTAGCAGTAGGTACAGTCAATACTCTGTGATGAGGGAATGACCTTACGAAGTAATAGATGAAATTTATTGCTTGAGGAATACCTAATTTGGTGATATCTTGCTTTATGAGCAAGCTTCCCTCAGGAATCTAGGGGTTAGGTTCAAGTAGTAGTAATATAATCAACTTCCAGTTGATATATTATAATTGAGAATCTAATAAGTTGGTTGCACTCTCCTGACCTTCTGCGAGGCAGCCCACAATGGAAAGCATTCGTTTTTGGACGAAACCTACTGTTGAATTGAATGAAGACTGGCAAAAACATGCCTGCACTGGAGGAAGTTGTTCTTGAGGTACCGCCTTAAAAATCCAATACTCCATGAAGTTTCCCATGTGGAACCCAATCCACAGTAGTTACGTTGATATTATTTTCCACTTGAAGAATAGAGAAACAACTCAACTTCAATAGTACACGAATTTGATGTAACATGCGTACATGGCTTTTTCGCGTTTTCTCTGTTCGTGCCACTATAGATGACCCACTGTCGTTCCAACGTTTCTCTCCAGTTTTTCCGCCACTTTTTCTGGAACATTCTCATTCCTGTCCGTGTTCTGGCGATCCTCAACGTCCAAAAGCCCGTTACCGTTATGGAGAGGATACTGTTACGCCCGAGCTCAAGGGGCTCACTACACCCGGAAACTCACAATAGGGTTTTCACCCGGAACTCGACAATGGTGTCCTGATTAGTGACAGGTCGCGAGGACGACTTCCAAGAGAAAAAGACACTAGGAAGGGTTCACAGGGGTTGCGACCCTATTGAAATCCGTTCAAGAAGGGAACAGGTGAAGGACGAGCGGGGATGTGGAAGCGAATCATATTTTTTTACGACCGAATTCTCACAAGTCGTTCCGACGAGGAAGACCCTTTTTTCGAAAGGGCAAATTGTCAACCCATTGTGGCCTCCGGCTATTTAAGTCCGTGCCACAAAAGGAGGTAACATAATGTTAGTTATTGTCGACTCTTATCAGCGATCTTGTAGGAAAAGAAACATGAGCTATAAAAATCAATTTTCATAATTCAACCTTCAACCCTTCTAGTTGTGTAACATGACCTTCTTACGATGACCATTTCATGTTTTTTTTAACCCATTAGAGCCCGCGGGGCCCATATGGGTACGCAAAAACAACTTTTTTCAAATCGCTCTCACAGTGCACAGGGAGGTCTGAGAGGGGTTTGTTTATGTTTTGATGCAAGTATTTGAGTTGAACTTTGTTCCTTCGTTGTCCCAATCGCTGGGTTCCACCATTTTCCTTCAGTTACACGCCAGTCAAGATGAGTGACGTTTGCGACCTCGACCAGCTGCGATCTGTACTCCGGTAAGTTCTTTTATTTCACTAGATTTTCAAAACACTTTGGTTTTTAGAATACTAGGATGTTATTTCATAATTTGAGCGACTTAGGATTGATATAGATGTCACTGGATAGGCTCCACTCATGGTTTTCCGTAGCCGTACCCAAATGGACCCCGTGGGCCCCTAAAGTATTTTATCCCTTGCCAAACCACTCTGTGTCTGATTCATTTCTCTCCGTCTTTACAGGCCTGGATTTTCACTTCAGGAGGCACTTGAGACTCTCCTGGCCGATGATACAAGCCAAAACACTCCAAACGAGATTTATGTTGAACCACCCCAAGTTAGTATTCTCACAGATGAAGAGTCAGGTGACGAGGATGAAGGTGGTGAGTTTACACACTTACCTGGAAATCAACTTCTCGCTCCTGTTGAGCTTGTATTCGATGCTGGACGGGTGGGAGGACCAACTGATGATTCAGAAATCAATCTCATTTCTGTTCCTGTAAACCATTTCGAAATCTCCTCTGTTGAACCTAATTCCTCGTCTGTTCCTCGTCTTATAATTTCTCAATCCCATAAATCGGTAACTTCTGAAATGGTTGATCGTTGTGACCGTTTGCTCCGTTTGTCACATGATTGGTTGAAGGAGGAAGCTTCCAACCGCCAGCGTGTCAAGTATCTACCGGGTGTTATTACCTTTCGTACAAAATGCAACCATTTTACTGTTCAGAATTATGAAATGTTCAAAGGAATGACACCTGTACAGGTTTTGGAACTGTTTTTGACTGACAATGTGGTAGATCTTCTCGTTCGAGAGAGCAACAGCTATGCTTCCTATAGATATTCTGAAAATCCTGCAATAACATCGGAAGAAATTAAATGTTTCATTGGAATATTGATCCTCAGTAGCTACAATATCCTCCCTTCAAAGCGTCATTACTGGGAGAAGGCAGAAGATGTCAGGAATGAAATGGTATGTAAAGCGATGAGAAGATCACGATTTTTCACGATAATGAAACACTTACACTGTGCAGACAACAATCAACTCGATCTCTCTGATAAATTTACAAAGCTGCGGCCACTGATGAACCTTATCCAAGAAAATTTTTTTAAATAACTTTGTGCCGGTACAAAATCTGGATTACGACGAAAGTATGGTTAAGTATTTTGGTAAACACGGCTCAAAGCAATTTATTCGGGGCAAGCCAATCAGATTTGGGTTTAAGGCCTGGTGCTTGAACACAAGTGAGGGTTATTGTGTAAATTTTGACCTGTATCAGGGAAAAGACACAAACATCCCTGACCTTCACGCAAAACACTTCGGAAAAGCTGCTGCTCCTTTTGTGAAGCTCATCACGCAATTGCCTGAATCCAAACAAGTGCTGCCATACCATTTTCACTTCGATAATTTATTCACATCGCCAAATTTGTTTACCTTCCTTCGCTTCTGTGGTTATGATGCAACCGGAACTATTCGAGCAAATAGAGTCCCAAAAGAGTCAATCAGGGCAGCATGTGTGCCGAAGTTAAGAATTCGTTCTGGACGACTTCAGAAGAAAAAACAGAAGTATAGAAAGGTTTTCCCTGAAATTCTCTCTCCAAGCCATCTAAAAGCACGTGGAAATTTCTGTTCAGCAGTTGAAAGAAAGTCAGGATTGTTCTTCCTTCGATGGCTGGACAGTGGAATAGTGACGGTATCCTCAACTGCGCATGGTATTCAACCGCTAAAGCCTGTGAAAAGGTACTCGAAAGAGCAGAGAAAAAACGTTATCATTCCAAGGCCATCCATTATCTCTAACTACAACAAGTACATGGGTGGGACTGATCAGATGGATTGGAATGTATATAAATACCGAACGAGCATCAGGGGCAAGAAATGGACCTGGAACATCATCACTTGGATGTTAGACGTTGTGATAAATAATGCCTGGCTTATGTACAGGCACCACAACAAGAAAACTGCTCAACTTGATTTTCGGAGGACTGTGGCACAGTATTACTTAACAGCCTACGGAACTCCATCTTTGAGACCAGGACCATCAGGCGCTCCCCTTGCCTTAACAACCAGGGTTACTAAAGACGTCCGCTTTGACGACAAAGGGCACTATGTAGTGAACACAGATGCAGGGAAGAGGAGGATATGTGCATTCGAAGATTGTGACAGTAAAGTAAGAACCATGTGCAGGAAATGCAATGTTGGACTTTGTGTACCCCACTTCTACGTATTTCACTTGAACTGATTTTACAATCTATTGAAATTACCTGATTCTAAATCATTTTTTAACAATTTGCTACTTTTATTTATCAATTATGATTCCGTACAATAAAGCATACCAATACTGATGAATAAAGACTGACTCATGTTATAAATGTTGTACATTTGATAGAATGCAACCTTGTTATTACTCCATCGGAAAAAGTTCTTTGTGAGCCCGCGGGGTCCATATGGATACATGCGAAATTTTGTACAAAATTGGTGCAATAATTTTTTTTCATATTTTTCCCACGTATTAGAAGACAATTGGAGACGGAATCCAAAGTTTCATTAAAAAAATCGGAAATAAATAGATAAGGGACTTAATGGGTTAATCACGATTTCAGTTACTTAACGTTCTCTGTCCCTTATCAAGAACGATCAAAACTACGCAGGCTCCTTGTAATTTTCTCCAACGTTTTACCAATATAGCGTGGTGTAGGGATGGTTGAATCTAGTGAGTGTGGCCGAGTTTTCCCCCGAGATTTGGGTTTTTTCTCAAAAAATGGTAATTCGGTGTGGGAGGGAGGGGGGGGGGGCAATTTTTTAAAGTTTTTATTACAAGGGAATTTTCAGTTTGACCTTAGTGTTTGAATTTCGTGAGACTTATTGTGCTCAGCCTGTTCGGAGGAGGTTGTATAATTAATAACAGTTATAAAAACGCTGCAAATTATTACACAATGGTTTATTATTTTTCTATATAGATCACTCGTCTACAAAATCACCAACCATCTAATATGAAAAAAAAAATCAAAAAAAAAAATCAAAAAAAAATTTAAAAAAAAGTCAAAATCACCAACTATTGATTACATTTCGATCAGCTCTAATTTGAACGGAGATTAGCCTCTTTGCGATTCACACTCGGGGGGGAGATATATAGATATATAGATAGAGAGAGAGAGAGAGAGAGAAGAGAGAGATCGAGAGGAGAGAGAGAGAGAGAGAGAGAGATGAGAGAGAGAGAGAGAGAGAGATAGAGAGAGAGAGAGAGAGAGAGAGGAGATAGAGAGAGAGAGAGATAGAGAGAGAAGAGATAGAGAGATAGAGAGAGAGAGAGGATAGAGACGAGAGAGAGAGAGAGAGAGAGAGAGAGAGAGAGAGGAGAGAGTAGAGAGATATTATATATAGTATATATAGAGATAGATATATCTATACTTATATATATAGATATTAATATATATAGATATATTATATTAATATATATATATATTATATATATATATCTATAATATATATATTTCAAAACACTTAAATTTTCGTAGGAAGCGAACGGTTTGTCCTACAGAGCTCCGCGTGGTCTCAAAAAATTCCAAGAATTCTATAGAATCTTAAATTGAAGGAAAAACAATACCTTTATATCGAAATTTTTTGAGTTAGGGCGTTTTCAAAATTTCAAAATTTATTTTGGAACCCTTAGAAGTGACCTACCTCAACCAAAAGCTTCGGGGCACAACTAGACCCCAAATGGAGCCTACATACCAAATTTCATCAAAATCGGTCAATGCTAAGTGGCAAAAGTGCCGCGTACGGCGTACGGCGGACGGACGGCCAAATTTTTATTCGATTTTTGGATTCTACGTAGGTACCTTGAAACGTAAACCATCAAATTTTGAGGGGGTGTTAAAATTTTTTTTTTCTTGGTCGATTCCAAAGGTTCATTATTGAAAATAATAAACCAAAATATAGTTGTATTATTATTGGATAGCGGTGTGGCTACGGTCGTTGGGGCGTCGTTGTTTGGCGGTGGACTTTGGACCGACCTCTGCTGGGATCGTGGGTTCAAGGCTCATCGCCGGCAGCGTGCGTTTTTCGGTGGACGGGCCTCTCGTCCCAACCCAGGGCGGTGAGATAATGGAAAGCCATGAGAGAAATCTACATAACAAATTCTGATCTTCCCTCTGGAAAACAGCTGATGACGTCCGCGACGCCAGGAATGGCACTCGGACGAATATCCAACCTGAAATAGTTGTTTACTTTACTTACTTTTACTTTATTATAGTCGTATTTACTTCCAGCATGTGTATTCTTATACTGATATCCTCTCTTCGAATCAAAATTATAGACATCTAGGTATTTTCCTTTTACCATGAATCATTTATCCTGTTAGAGGTAGTGAGAGAAATTTTAGGTTTTTTTTTTCGCAATTGATGGAGTTTTATTGAGAGTCAGTTGGCAACACTGAATCGAGTGCCGTACTTGCATAACAGAATAGTATATTGTTGGATTAGACAACCAGAGATTCCATTCATGAGCTATGATTTTGGTTTATTATTTTCAACAATGAACCTTTGGAATCGACCAAGAACAAAAAAAGTTACCCCCCCCCCCCACACAAAATTTGTTGGTTTACGTTTCAAGGGACGTAGAATCCTAGAAATTTTAGAAATTTGGCCGTCCGTCCGCCGTATACCGTACGCTGCAATTTCCTTAGTTCCCATGGACCGATTTTGATGAAATTTGGTATATCATTGGGGTTGTGTCCCAAAGCTTTTGGTTAATGTCGGTCATTTCTGAGGGTTGAAATTTTGAAAACGCCCTACGTCGAAAAATTTTGATGTAAAGGTTTTGTTTTTCCATCAATTTAAGATAGTATTGAATTTTTAGAGACCACAAACCGTTTGCTCCCTACGAGAACTTAACCTTCAGTCCGTAGACCCGTCCGTGGGACCGCCGTGGAACCTTTGAAGGGTTGGGAGGGGGTCTTAAGGGTTGGACTTACGATAAATCAGAAACACGATTGTGAACCGCAAAAGAGGTTTAATCTTCGTTCAAGTTTTAGCTGACCAAAATGCGATCGCTGTAGGTACGTGGTAAGTATCTATGATTGGTAGGTGGTGACAATGGCAAAGCCGAGTTCTTTGCAGACGATTGATCTTTATAGAAAATAATAAACCTTTGTGTAATAATTTGTAGCGTTTTTAGTGCATACCACCAATCGGTATTTGTTCTACAAATTACTGTTTTCAGTTACGCTCCTATTTCTCATCTTTGCAACTCGATTTTTGAATGGAAGTTTGTCTGATCCGAAGAATATAAGTGTTTAGTATGAGTCGGTCGTTCCTTCAGTAGGTATCTTGGAGCAGCGAACAAAAAATCTTCCTCGCTAGACGGGCTGGCACCACTGGGCTGACTTTCATTCTTCACGACTTAAGCTCATTCAAACTTTGTGAGGAGGCATGGGATTGAGGCATCCACAAAAAAATACAAGGCCAAGTAGGACTGTTGAGTGGAAGTGGCGACCCCCGTTGAAGGTCTTGGTTATGTAGGTCTCAATAATTTGTGACATAGGTAATATTATTTGTACCTTTATATAATCGGTGTATAAGCTATAATTTTAACTAATTGGATCCACGAAATGATTTTTGGGGGTTCTTAATTACAATTATGTTAAAATAGACATGCGTGCTTCATCTGAACAATACATAAAGACATATTATGTTTCTATTAAAAAATAACATTGGAACGTCTATGATTGATCAGATTCAAAATAGCCTATCTCCTATCCTGTCGTGATGCTGCCCTATTGAGGCAGACGATTTATTTGACCCCTTTCTTGAATTCCAATGGTGTTGCCAAGTAGTAAGGTTCACATCCTTCTGGGCGTGTTCTGCATCCGCATCGTCACTTTGAATGGGTGCCATAGGTGAACATCGCTCCTTTATCCGGGGACGTGGAGCTTCCAGGCATACCGGGAAAGGATGATCACGCTCGCAGATTCCTCGTGTGCCCGTCAGCAGAGCACAATTGGAGCAAGAGGGAATCAATCCTGAAAGGCTTGGAACCCAGAGGAAGAGAGGACTGCTGGGGGTGGTCGCCCAATCGACAATGTCCCATTCCTCGACATTGTCCTACGCCAACAAGGGCTTCCCAGTTCTCACTAACTGAATGCTCCCTTTGTCATTCTCTTCGACTCCCAATGCTCCACTTGACAATGGCATCGTACCATAGAACCAATACAGAATGCAGGTACGGCTTTCTGCCTATTTTCTTCCTTCCTTTTTTGTTTTTCTCCGTTTTTTCCACGAACAAACTCAGTGAAAAAATTGATGTATCCAGAATTGGGCGACGGATCAATCCGACGAGACCTATACAGACTTTTGAATAGGAAAAACAGGGTTTTTCCATACTGTCATGGCAGATCAGCTTTGTCTTTGCTGAAGAGCTTTCTGCAATTTCTGGGTTCGGGAATAAAGACCTTCAAACGCATTCAAACTTGGTATCAATTCAGTTCTTTTATACCCCAGTCTCTTGGCAGGGCCACCTTTGTCATAACCGTGGCTTTCTAACGTAACCGCCTGTGTCACTACCTGCACGATTTCTGAACGACCTATGTTTGGGCAAGTCATTTCTCGTTGTTCAGAGTAATTCACCATAATGTCAGCTCTCCAAGAGCGGTAGACACGGAAATCCGTGCATTCCTTCGTTAAATTAAAAAACCCTATAATATATTAGGTATATCATATAAAATGCATATAGCTGTGATAGCAAATAAATAACATAACTTCCGTATAAATCCATATAAATGTCAGCACTCTAAGAGCAGCACATAAGGAAATCCTAGCATTCCTTCATTATGAACAAAAAACCTTCGTAAGAGTATAACGTTCATTGATTTGGGCATATTTTATCATTCAAATTGTGTAATTCGTTCTCTCTCTCTTTGACGTGAAATGAATCCCTCCCAAATTACAATAATCAAGTATTTTGGTTTTTAAATTTAATATTGAATAATTGATTAAATAATTAACGAAATAATAATGAAAATAAAATATCAAATAATGAAATAAATATCAAATAAATTATTGAATAATTTAATATTTTGGTACAAGATGATTTTAGGACGGTTGATGAAATATTGAGTTGGGCAGAGCTTAGACTAATTTAGGCATTTGTTATTCAATTTAAATTTGCAATTAGTTCTATCATAGTTCTAAATAAAGTTTTCTCAATTCTTGGATTTCGGTTTTGTTCTGAATTCAACAGAACGAAGTAATTGATTCTGAACCTACTGCAGAAGAATGAAATTTACTAAGAGTTTATAGCTCCAGAAAATCATTCTAATAGATCGAACCTACTCATTTAATTTTAGAAAAGCAGAAGCAATGCTGTAATTCAGCAGTCATTGAATTTGATACATTGCGACAATATTCAAATGACGCATTCAACTCAATGATCGTTTATAACGCAACCATTTTTATATTTGAGGCTCTTTAGAACACCTAAATTTGACCAACTCCATAACGTAGTGAAACAGTATGGGAACGGAACGCCAATATTGATCAATTCCGACGATTTTGAAGTTCTTTACCGGCAAGTGACTTTCAGAAAGAGTAAATCAAGAAGTAATCAGGGCAACTTTATTGAACAGAGGAAATACGATAACTGAAGGCACAGATCAGCAGATGACGTCAAAAGAAGTACAATATCTGATGAATGTAGGACACCTGATGCTTCAGAATGATCACGGAACATGCCCTATTCCTCGAGAAGAGTACTCCTCTCAGATCGCTACCAGAGAGCTAAAAACAGTCGAAAATGCACTAGTACCAACTAATACAAAAAGATTATCGGTAATGCAACCGTCTGGTGACGGGATAGCTTGACTGTCAAGAAGAAGTATGGGCAACTCCACTATTTACTGCAACTCTGTCAGAAGATGTTCTCAACCCACCGACAATAGATTTAATGATACATCAGGCTGTAAAATCTTCAGTGATCATGGTACTCAATATTCCACACAAAAATATGCCAAATACCCAGATAGAGGTGGATGCCCAGTCTGCAGGACCGGGGTCACAAGCAGATCAGCAAGAACCAGACAGCATCCAAGATATCTTCAAGAATCAGAGTAAATGAGCTTACTTATCAATAATCATATAATAGGTACACCAAGAGTACAGGTAAGAGTATGTACAGTAAGAATAGACAAATTACTTATCAGTAATCGTCTAATAATGCAGCAATGACGATTTCAGACCGTTGTGTATCGGTGATACCTTGATTCTTATTTGCCTGATAGATTTCAGATCTGAGCCAGTAAGTGTATGTATGTAAGTCTTTACTCCGAATAAAATGTGCCAGCTGCTCAATTTACTCTAAGTATCAAACACCCAAGTCTTCGTTATCGCATATTAATTTGGAACCTATGCCGAAACTGAAGCTTTTCTCGTGCCTTCTACCTTTTGATATGGGTCAGTCACTAAAGTTTAATTTCTGTTTATCAGAATCCACTTACTTTCAATTTGTTGATGAAAGGATAATTGCCTAAACAGGTCGTGCTTCTTGTTACACAGGTAGGCTCAGTCTTTCATTACTAACCGTTGATTTCGAATAGAGCATCAGTTCTTCCAACGGTCGAGCTTCTGCGTGGGTGATTCAGAAATTTCGCTAGAAAACATCTTGGAAGACTTTGAAACCCCTCGTCAGGGCGGCACAATGGGCTCTTAAACAGTTACTAATAGGTCTTCATACCACCTGCCTGCAGAAAAAACTCTTCTGGATAGTCTTGACATTTTTTTTCTTTTCATCTTCTTGCCTTCTGTAACCCCCGCGGGCTTCTGCTCAATGGGGCACCCGCATCTCACACGGCCGCCCACCCTCTGGGCCTGCCGATGGGGTAGGACTGGGGAGCTGTTACCTTGAATGAACCTATTCCCTGTTTGAAGATAAACAAAGTTGAAAATTATTTAAATAGGTTATATATACGTACGTGCTATGTTGATTTCTGGTAGTCAATGCCTTCATATAATTATAAAATGGAGGGATTTTCAATCAATGTTATGGGAGGAAAAAAATCGATTCATGCAGCATGAGTTGATGAGCGAATCTTCATAAAACTCTTTACACCTGTGGTTAAGGGGGTCTCAGTCGGTCGCTGTTCGATCCTCGTTCCGGGTTAGTATTTCATGAAACTGAAGGCGCAAAAACTTAAAAAGTTGTACCTAAATTTTAAATTTAAGGGATTTTAGAAATTCATTAGTGCACTGCCCTAGGGAATGGAAAAACTGAAATATTTCCGCCGGAATCATCAAAATTGAACAATGATTGCCAAAGAAAAATGGAAAACCCGTTAATTCAGTTGTTTTTCCCATAAAATGTAGCAAAACTTGAAATTTTCAAGGATTTTAGAAATTCATTAGTGCAAGGGCCTTGGGGATATAAAAGCTGAAAGATTGCCACACCCTGTATAAACAGGCATGATAATAAAAATGAATAGCGAATACCCCCGGCGACGGATTGTATCCAGCAGTGTAAGCAAGAAAAAGTTAGGATGATTACGAAAAATAAGAAATCGTAATAAGAAAATTAGGATGCGGCAACGCGTGATTAAGTGAAACAACCAAAATATTTACATGCAAATAATAGCGAATTTCAAAATTTAATACTATGAAAATGTCTATGATAATAACTCTGTATTTTCTAAGAATGGAAAATTACTTGTTACTTAAGAAATTGCCGAAGACGGCAAAAACTTCAATTAATTAAATCCTCGTGATGATTCCTTTTGGCTAATAAAATGCTTTAACTCTCTCTCCTTATGGCATGTGGTAGTGCGTCATAACTGGCAGCCTTTCTTACGGGTTTTGCTCTGATTGATCTGTTCTCTTAGCTCGTCTGTATAAGATGCTTTGACGAACTTATCGTCCAATAACTTGAACCCAAGAGAGATAATGGTGAGAACCACTGAATGTGAGCGCTTGTAAAGAATGTCTGGATGGAAACTCCCTAAAAACGAGTTCTCATTTGCAAACACTGAACCAGGGAATTTCATTCGATTCCAACTGTTAGGGTAACGGAAACTTTAATAGGTACACAAACTGGAGTCGAAACAATAACCTTAGTGAGTTATGTCCTCACCCAACGACAAGTGAGATATTTATATGGGAAGACACTCGACCTCTGTCAGGTGTTTGTCGTTGGTTAAGTGAAATATCTCAGTATTTACGACGTAATTTCAGTCAGTATATCAATCAAGTACCGACGTTAGTATTTATCATTTCAATCATAAATTTGTGGATAAATTGTTGATGAAGTGAATTGAGAAAATTCGTCATTGAAATTCGAGTACGAGGGGAACAGGGACGTAGGTACTGATTTGTTCCGTGCCGAAAGGAACAACAGAATGTGTTTTGGTGTCTCATTACACTCTACGTGTGTTACTCAGCACTCATTCATTTCCTTGGAGCCGTTTGTTTGCCTTTAGAGAGACAGAGAACTGAGGAGTGTGCTAGAGGAATGAGGGAAGGGCGGTTTTCATTAACATCCCTGTTGACTTAGAGCCGGGTGATTGGATTTGTGCCCCCGCTTCCCTTCTGCGCATTGTCCTAGCAGAGGCTCTGGCAATGAACTGGCTAATAGGCTGTCACCGACAGTCCCCTGCGCCCCTTCCAGCCCTGGGTACATCGGGGACTCCCCCGAGGTCGACCTCTATAAAAATACCGACCTCTCCTACTTCCCCCTCAGGAGGTTTATTTCTCCTGTTCCACACCGCTGCAGCATTTTGTTTGCTGTGGTGTTGGGATGGTCCAACCCCCTGGAGTGAGAATGCCTGAGCTCGAGGGGTCCAGTGGGAGACAATACAATCTCCTATTAGGTAAATAAAAGAGAAAATCCGTTCAACCAACGAACCCACTCACTTCCGCTCTCTCGCCCTCACTGACGGATAGGTCTCTATAAATTAATCCTCTTGTTCTCGCTCAATCCAATAGATACTCAAGAGAGATGCTCCCTAAAATATAATTTGGCCCCAAAGTGCTAACGTTCTTATTTGAATTGTCAGATAGTCGGTGAACCTAAAACGCTGCAAATTATTACACAACGGTTCATTACCTTTCAGCTCTTTTGTTGGAATTTTACTACTTTCCTGCGATTTAACGTAACCGGCTGTGCATGATTACGTCCCAATTCTGAGTTGAGCACAACGAGAAGTGTGAATGAAATATGACGCTAAACATATATATTACGAGTATGCATATTTGTAAAATATGTAAAATATTCACTTGATTGGTAGAGGTAGCAGATAACAAGACGAAGAAGGAACAACTGAGACAGGAAAAGTAGACATCTCCGGAGATTATTTTAAAGTGGGACAAGAAGAAAAGACCTCACACATGTGGTCTTAGTCAATAGAGAAGTGAAACAGTTGAATACACATGATATGCACTGCCTAGGCCGAATTGTGGATCACTGTGTTCAAGAATGAGTGACTTACTGGTACATAAATAACTCACATTGAAAACTTTCAGATCTCATATTACGTGCATTATACCTTTTAGAGTTAGTAACATGAATGAGAAATTACGAGACTGGTTATAAGTTGTTAATCTCACCAAGATGGCGGAAGGGTGACATTGGTGTAGAAGGGGAGGGAGGCTAACTTAACTCTACTTTAAATATTTCGTTGATAGTAATCACAATGTGAGCTTATTTTTAACCTATTTAACTTAATTTAACTTATTTGACATAACAACTGTCTAGTTTTTTCAAAAATTGAATAAATGAATGGTGTATTGGAATAAATTTCTTTAAAATGGATTGATAATGGATTATTAGTTTTTCTATGAATACTATGCTCAATTTTTTGCGGGAAATTCGAAATGGAAGACTGGGAGGTAATGGTGGGCAAGAATTATCATTCTACTTGTCAAAATATACAACACACTTGTCAAAATATACAATCTATATACAAAATATTTATATAATGTAAAATATTTGTTAAAACATTTATATTTATGTGAAATACGAGACTGGTTACAACTAAACAGCTCCGTTATTTGATCAAGTTTATGGAGATATATAATATTTTACATAATATGTAAAATATCAGTGAGTAACCTGCCGTCAGTGTGGACATAATATTTTGCTCCATATTATGCTCTGGATCGGAAAAGACCTTAATCAGTAGTTAAAAACGGTAGGTACGTTTATGACCTCTCCAATGTGGATATGAATATATTTTTAACGTTATATTGAATTAGGCAAAACTGCAATTTGATTTAACCACAAGTTACGATACGGAAGGACAGGAATTTAAACATCGTTTTCGTGGGAGTTCACTAATCAGGTACACATGATTTCGGTCATAATTTGGACTACAGTTTTCAACTCAGATTATATAAAAGCTCAAGAAAATCTGGGAGCTCAATCTATTTCGTAGCTAATTTGGTCGTTTAATGCAATACGGAGATCTGGTTACACGGAGCTCAACTGTTGACCAAGAGATAAGGCGATATTTTTTACTCTTATATTTACATGAATTGGGTACGTTAGTTTTTACCTAATTTTATTTTGGATATTGAACTCTCACTAAGCTGTTCTGAAAATAATTTACTTAGGTCACCTTACTTCACACTCAATTGATATCGGAGCTCAATTTTCACTACTTATTCACATGTTTGGTGATATAATTCAGTTTAATAGTAGAACAATATTTTTGAAGACGCAGGAAGCAAAGAGTACGGATCTGGACAGACAAACGGATGGGACATACAAATAAACTAACAGTTGGAACGATGGAGGAATAGTTGGACATTGAAACATATTAAATAGTAATTGTTTAATAATGCATTCATTCCAGGGGACGTCCTATTGGATAAGGATTAGTTAAATTTCAACCAGTAAGTGGTAACCAGTGCGAATCGATTACCCCCCCCCCCTCAATTACTCCTACACCGGTGCCAGTCTGGCAGCACATCGACAATAGGTACTTTGAAATAGTATGTTCGTTTCTGCCAGTTGTCCTTGGATGATCACGTCTGTATTCAAGGTAAGCACTCAAAGTCCTGACACCATGGAGGCACAAAGAATAGTTCATGAACTTTTTTTTCTGTCTTCTTATTAACTTATACAATACACTAAGTAAATATTTTTTAGTGACCAACATCAATCTTACCAAATTACACATGAATAGGGTCCAGATCCAGGACGTCGTGTGAATAAAGAAATATTACCTGAAGACTAGTTTGGTCATTTCTCCACCTCCATTTATATTATACAAGTCACCAACCTACCACATTATGAACAATATAAACCTTCATTCCTTATGAGTTAATGGTGACAAGTAGAACATAAATATGGACTCCCGACATCTTCAAAATATACACTGTGCATACAGTTTGTAGGTATGGTATACTGAAAATTTAAAAAAAAAACAATATGCTTGTGAGTATTTAAAGTGTTTGGGGTAAAAAAAAGAGTATTTTATGAAGATTTTCATTGAATTTTCAACAAATGAGTTGATTGTATAATTTTAACGATCATTTAATAGCTAATATTCCGATTTTATCAACCATAGCTTTGAAGATTTCTATGAAAATTCGCTCATTAACTCATACTACTCGAATGGAAGTTTTTGAATGTATTTTCATGTACTTTCATTTTTTCCATATTTTTGGAATTAGCAAGTTTATTTCTCGCAGCGTACAATTAGATATACTGATTCCCGTATTATATTTTGTTAATTTTTTTCGAAATTCTTCAATAATCAACATTTGCTAACACATCTGTTAGACGAAAACGTTAAGTCAACGATACCTATGGAGTAATCCAAAACCTAAAGTAGATAACATTAATATTATAATAATTGATATATGTAAATATTAATTAATAACACGATGAAAGCTAGCATCTACTCCATGCTTACCCTAGCAGCTAAACCCCGAAAGTCACTGAAATTCTCTATTGTTCAACAACTTGATCGTTTTGACTCCGTCGTTCAAATCGAAAAAAAAAACTCATCAGCTCAACACCTTACATCCAAGCTCTTTTGTAAGATAAAATACCTACTAAATCTGCGATGAATAATAGCAGTAACAGCTTCTGAAACTGGGTGTGTATGGTGGTAACCAATCTCTACTCCATCCCCTCTTCGTAAACGTCTCCTTACGCATGATGTGGTCCTCCCTCCACAAACCTCCAGTGCCTGTTATCCTACCCGCGACCCTTTGAGCTCGAAAGATGAACCGGAAAGAATCCTATGAGAGAATAGAAAACATCCCAGGAAAATACTCCCGAGACCCCCTTATCATTGGAAAAAAGAGGATTTAGCATGTGTCCACCGAAGCGGGTGATGGATTTAAGGGATCTCATTCCTTTTTACTTGGAAGCCTCTTTTTACCAGTACAACAGTCGGGTCCGATAAGGGATCTCGGGCACCCGGTAATCCAGTTAGAGTTGGAGGGGTTTTGCACTGTATTGTGACTCTGGCCGAACACCACCGCGTAACAAACGGAAAAATATAAACTATTGTGCCCACCCCCTCTGTTGGACGCGATTAGGAGGATCAGAGGGTAACTCGAAAGTAATTCTTGTTTACGCGATTTGAAAACGTTTGTTGGTACAACACGCTCCACCAACCTAATACCGCTATTGTGTTATAGATAAACGGCTTAAGGAAGTTTTTTAATGGCCGTTCTGTAAGAACTGAGTCTATGAACGCAACCTCTGTTCTTCTTTGACAGCATTGCAGGACGCTTATCTGAAAGTGAGTATTGCCGACAAAGAAAGAAGAGGCTGGACCATTGGCGCAGTATACACCCAACTGATGAAATCTTCAGAAGAATTTTCTTGTTCCTTTTATTAAATATATTTGAATGGTTTTTGGGCTCCTTCCATCCATTTCTTCTTGGAACGTTTTCTCTTTTTACGATGAAAACTCCATTCATTCCCCATTATTTCAGCCAATACCATGTTCTTACTGAACCGTTCGTTGTACATCATGCCTCAGAGTGGCATTTTCCTTCGTTCTAAACTTTTTCAATTGAATTACTAAGTACACCCTCAACTTATCTTATACATTTACAGAAGTGTGGGACTACATAATTATTACTTTCTGTAGCATGTGGTCCAAATGGTCTTTTGTCTTTTATGTCGATCGAGTGTCCATTCATCTTACTGCAAGTCTATGACACCAATTCCACATCTGAACTTAGGAAGTTACTCGTAACTACCTGAACATCTGACAATCCCACCTGGCACGAAGCGAGGATTTGGGTTTGGTTGTGTATAATTTCACAGATTTCACATTTCACAGATGAGCATAACTTCTCTTTCTTTGTTTTGTTTGCCTAGCTGAGAGATTCATTTTTTGGCTGGCCATGGAACTTCAAGTATGCAACGATAAGTCCACATCTTGAACGCTTTAATTTTCTTACAAAGCATTTCATTAACCGTCCAGGCCTCCAATTCGAAGTGGGGAGATTGATTGAGCGACACGTCAATGCTTTCCTCATCTTCACAAACGAATTCCTGGCAAGCTCAGTCTGACAACAGATTTTCATCTTATTGCACATGGAAAATACAATGTTTATAATGAATAAACACAGCAAAGTCAAAACTTCACAACTCACAAAAGAACCACGAACAGTCAGTAGCAGTTGAAGGTAGCTTGAACAGCCCAAAAATAGTGGATGCACTTGGGACATGCCCTCATACGAAGTAATTCTCAACTTAAGAGCTAACTGTTTCAACAATCAGATAATTTGAACTGAAACTGTATGCCTTAAGATTCCCTACTGGATTGATTGATACATTCATCAAGTATTGCATGCAACAAGCAGACCCAAAACATGGTCCCCGTTTAACCATTGTTATCCAAAATTTCCGATCTATGACTCACCATTGATCAAAATTCAAGTCAAAGGTTCGAATAAGATAACTGCAAACAATAATCTGACTTTATTTGTGAAAATCGTTAGTCGAATTATTAACAATGAAGGACCTAAAACGGACCCCTTTGAACCTGCTCTCGTTTTCCTTGGAAGTCTGGGCGATCATTTTGATGCTCTAAACTGTCTGTTACCGTTAATTCAAATAGCTTGATATCAGGAAAGTTGCACTCCCCGAGGGGTTTTAGACAATCAAGTGGCTGTGATATGAACAGGTGAGTAGCATTTGGTTTATTATTTTCAATAATAAGCCTTTGGAATCGAGCAAGAAAAAAAAATTTTAACCCCCCCCCCTCAAAATTTGATGTTTTACGTTTCAAGGTACGTAGAATACGAAAATCGAATAAAAAAATTTCCGTCCGTCCGCCGTACGCCGTACGCCGTCCGCCGTACGCGGCACTTTTCTTAGCAACACTGGACCGATTTGGTTCAAATTTGGTACATAGGCTCCATTTGGGGTCTAGTTGTGCCGCGAAGCTTTTGGTTGATGTAGGTCACTTCTAAGGGGTGAAAATTAAGGGTTGAAATATTCAAGAGTGCCCTAGCTCGAAAACTCTCGAAAAAACGCTGCAAATCATTGCTCAAAGGTTTATTATTTTCTGTATAGATCACCCTTCTGTATAGATCACTGGTTCTCCATCAATAGCACCTACCACCATCTGTATTCTCCCTTGACCTCCCCTCTCAAATTTCAGTTTCCTGCGTTCAATCGGATTGAAAATGGCTTAGGAGCTCACTCAGCTGATCAGTGATCTGAAGAGTGAAGAAGATCTCCTCGAATGCTGGAGACGCCTGGAAGAGCATTTCCATTCAATAGGAGTAAAAATGGTTTCGGAGCTCGCTCAGCTGATCAGTGATCTAAAGAGTGAAGAAGATCTCCTCGAATGCTGGAGACGCCTGGAAGAGCACTTCCATTCAATAGGAGTAAAAATGGCTTTGGAGCTCACTCAGCTGATCAGTGATCTGAAGAGTGAAGAAGATCTCCTCGAATGCTGGAGACGCCTGGAAGAGCACTTCCATTCAATAGGATTGAAAATGGCTTCGGAGCTCACTCAGCTGATCAGTGATCTGAAGAGTGAAGAAGATCTCCTCGAATGCTGGAGACGCCTGGAAGAGCACTTCCATTCAATAGGATTGAAAATGGCTTCGGAGCTCACTCAGCTGATCAGTGATCTGAAGAGTGAAGAAGCCTTTGAGCAATGATTTGCAGCGTTTTTTACCCACCAACATTTTTTTTACCTACCAACTTTTTTTACCTACCAGCTAGGTACTACCTACCACACCATACTGGCTTCACACCTTCACAATCAAGTTTATTAGAAAGAACTAAACGCTTCACACTCGATTGGAAAAATAGAAAGCTTAATATGGAAATTTGATTACTGGTTACGCAGAAGGCAAAACTGTAAACAAATTGAAGAAATGAACAGCGATCGCATTTTAGTCCGATAAAATTTGAATGGAGATTAGACCTCTTTTGCGATTCACACTCATGATTCTGTTTTATCGAAGGAAAACCTTCAAGTACTCGTAGGGACCGAACGGTTTGTCCTACAGAGCTCCGGGTGGTCTCAAAAATTTTTAAAAATTCAATACTATTTAAAAATGGTGAAAAAACGATACCTTTATTTCGAGAGTTTTCGAGCTAGGGCACTCTTGAAAATTTCAACCCTTAATTTTCACCCCTTAGAAGTGACCTACATCAACCAAAAGCTTCGCGGCACAACTAGACCCCAAATGGAGCCCATATACCAAATTTGAACCAAATCGGTCCAGTGTTGCTAAGAAAAGTGCCGCGTACGGCATACGGCGTACGGCGTACGGCGTACGGCGGACGGACGGAAATTTTTTTATTCGATTTTCGTATTCTACGTACCTTGAAACGTAAAACATCAAATTTTGAGGGGGGGTTAAAATTTTTTTTTTCTTGCTCGATTCCAAAGGCTTATTATTGAAAATAATAAACCAAAAGGTATCGTTTTTTCACCAATTTTAAATAGTATTGAATTTTTAAAAATTTTTGAGACCACCCGGAGCTTTGTAGGACAAACCGTTCAGTCCCTACGAGTACTTGAAGGTTTTCCTTCGATAAAACAGAATCATGAGTGTGAATCGCAAAAGAGGTCTAATCTCCATTCAAATTTTATGGGACTAAAATGCGATCGCTGTTCATTTCTTCGATTTGTATACAGTTTTGCCTTCTGCGTAACCAGTAATCAAATTTCCATATGAAGCTTTCTATTTTTCCAATCGAGTGTGAAGCGTTTAGTTCTTTCTAATAAACTTGATTGTGAAGGTGTGAAGCCAGTATGGTGTGGTAGGTAGTTCCTAGCTGGTAGGTAAAAAAAAGTTGGTAGGTAAAAAAAATGTTGGTGGGTAAAAAACGCTGCAAATCATTGCTCAAAGGCTTCATCACTCTTCAGATCACTGATCAGCTGAGTGAGCTCCGAAGCCATTTTCAATCCTATTGAATGGAAGTGCTCTTCCAGGCGTCTCCAGCATTCGAGGAAATCTTCTTCACTCCTCAGATCACTGATCAGCTGAGTGAGCTCCAAAGCCATTTTCAATCCTGTTGAATGGAAGTGCTCTTCCAGGCGTCTTCAGCATTCGAGGAGATCTTCTTCACTCTTCAGATCACTGATCAGCTGAGTGAGCTCCGAAGTCATTTTCAATCCTATTGAACGCAGGAAGCTGAAATTTGAGAGGGAAGGTCAAGGCAGAATACAGAGGCAGATGGTGGTTGGTGCTATTGATGGAGAACCAGTGATCTATACAGAAGGGTGATCTATACAGAAAATAATAAACCTTTGAGCAATGATTTGCAGCGTTTTGGTTTATTATTTTCAATAATAAGCCTTTGGAATCGAGCAAGAAAAAAAAAATTTTAACCCCCCCTCAAAATTTGATGTTTTACGTTTCAGGGTACGTAGAACACGAAAATCGAATAAAAAAATTTCCGTCCGTCCGCCGTACGCCGTACGCGGCACTTTTCTTAGCAACACTGGACCGATTTGGTTCAAATTTGGTATATGGGCTCCATTTGGGGTCTAGTTGTGCCGCGAAGCTTTTGGTTGATGTAGGTCACTTCTAAGGGGTGAAAATTAAGGGTTGAAATTTTCAAGAGTGCCCTAGCTCGAAAACTCTCGAAATAAAGGTATCGTTTTTTCACCAATTTTAAATAGTATTGAATTTTTAAAAATTTTTGAGACCACCCGGAGCTCTGTAGGACAAACCGTTCGGTCCCTACGAGTACTTGAAGGTTTTCCTTCGATAAAACAGAATCATGATTGTGAATCGCAAAAGAGGTCTAATCTCCATTCAAATTTTATCGGACTAAAATGGGATCGCTGTTCATTTCTTCGATTTGTATACAGTTTTGCCTTCTGCGTAACCAGTAATCAAATTTCCGTATGAAGCTTTCTATTTTTCCAATCGAGTGGTGAAGCGTTTAGTTCTTTCTAATAAACTTGATTGTGAAGGTGTGAAGCCAGTATGGTGTGGTAGGTAGTACCTAGCTGGTAGGTAAAAAAAAGTTGGTAGGTAAAAAAAATGTTGGTGGGTAAAAAACGCTGCAAATCATTGCTCAAAGGCTTCTTCACTCTTCAGATCACTGATCAGCTGAGTGAGCTCCCAAGCCATTTTCAATGCTATTGAATGGAAGTGCTCTTCCAGGCGTCTCCAGCATTCGAGGAGATCTTCTTCACTCCTCAGATCACTGATCAGCTGAGTGAGCTCCAAAGCCATTTTCAATCCTATTGAATGGAAGTGCTCTTCTAGGCGTCTCCAGCATTCGAGGAGATCTTCTTCACTCCTCAGATCACTGATCAGCTGAGTGAGCTCCAAAGCCTTTTACAATCCTATTGAATGGAAGTGCTCTTCCAGGCGTCTCCAGCATACGAGGAGATCTTCTTCACTCCTCAGATCACTGATCAGCTGCGTGAGCTCCGAAGCCATTTTCAATCCTATTGAACGCAGGAAGATGAAATTTCAGAGCGAAGGTCAAGGGAGAATACAGATGGTGGTAGGTGCTATTGATGGAGAACCAGTGATCTATACAGAAGGGTGATCTATACAGAAAATAATAAACCTTTGAGCAATGATTTGCAGCGTTTTTGTATTACGTTTATAAAATTGACAGCGGCAGTTTTGGGATTATAAAAACTGAAACGGAAAGTTTCGTTTGTTTTCACGTTGGAGTGGGTTTTCAATTATTTGTGTCATAGGTTCGGAGGTTAGGTTTATGGTTAGCTTTGTGCACTCATCTCAATACATTCAAAATGTTGTATCAGAGGTGCAGAGCTATATGGAGATCAACCTGGTGATCTGTCTCCTGAAGGATCTGGATTTGGATATTCATCACTTCTACCCTCTTTAGTACTTTTTAGTACTCAATTTGCCTGAACAGTTGTGATGGATGTTGTCTGGCTGCTTGCACTTACAGCAGAATTGGAAGAGATGGCCCAATTCCTATCCTGATGACGCCTTATGTTGTCGCAACAGCCAGGGCGTACTGAGTTTGGGCCAGTTGGACTTGAGGAGGTACAAGAAGCGCTTGGTGTTCAGACCAGGGGTCAGCAACGTGTTTGTGACAATATCTACGTCCGATGAGTTCCATCAGACTAGATATCAAATGTTTTTGACCAAATCCAAAAGATGGGTCAAAAAGTCTCAGATGATGCCGTGAGAAAAATAATTTTACAGCCAAAGTTGTGACAGACTCGAGTGTATCTTGAGTGTTGTCTGCATTACTGGAGCTTAAACAGGATCCAAAAATACACTCTTTTTTTATCTCCAATGGGAACCCCTATTTATTATTGCAGATTTGGATTTTACGTAAAATTTTATGAATTTTAAACCCGTCAACCGACTTTTTTGGTTGCACACAACCCGTCCAGTGAGCGCGCAAACATGCGCAACCCCTGAAGTGTGCCAAAATTGAGATAGAGGTAGACCCCAAGTGTGATACATATTTTTTCATTCATTTTCGACGCTGAATTACGTGGTGGTATCCATTTTTGGATTTTACAGGAATTTCTCGAAACGGCGGCCAAAAATTAGGTGATTTTTTATGGAAAACTCCTTAGAGTTACGACGCAATTTTAGTTAGTTCGGTTGGCTAACTCTACCCCTAAATTTGGGAGGAGGGGAAAGACAATACAATTTAGGTGTAGGGTTAGCCACCCAAACTAATTAAATTTGCGTCATAACTCACAAAGATGGATGATATTGTTTAGTAAGCATTGCATTCCAGGGGACGTCCCATTGGATAAGCATTAGATCATTTTAACCAGTTGGTAAGCGATAAAACTGTTCTACTCGATGTAATTTATTTATTACTTTAGGCAAGAAATAGTGGACCTCTCCCCTCATCATTATCCACCATACAATTTCTAGCGGACTGACAGCCTCGAATCTGAAGAGCATTTTAAAATCCTTGATCTACGATACCCAACATGCGAATTCGAGTTCAACCCCCCTCCTCCCCACCTCCACCAATGTTGCCAGTCTGGCACCAAAGCGGAAATACGTCGTAACATTGAACTTTCATCTACCTATTAGTTTTAGTGGGCAGTCCGTCGAGGTTCACATCCATATTCAAGGTGTAACACGAAAAAAAAACCCACGAAATATGCGGTTTATGGAGTCCTGGCACCATGGTGGCACCACTGTAAGTTCCATGGTGGTACAGAGAGTAATTCATAAAAATCCGGAGGTATAATGAGAATGTTTCCTCAATTTCAAAGCTTGGGTACAATTAGTAAGCAGTAAAGGAACCGAAATATTGAAAAATCGGATATTTTGTGAAAATTATCCCTCCACTCGCCCCCTCCCCTTGCGAATTTTGATACTCTGGTGAAATTATGTACAACTCGGAAGTTATTTGAGTCAAACAAAAAAAGAAACACGCAAATCAGTTGGAAACTGAGGCCTGGGCAGAGTTTACAAGATTATGCCCGCAAACGCACGTTTTCTGAACATTAACTCCCCCTTTCCCCCCTGAAAGGTAAATTTCGTAATTTCGGCGATGTAGTGCACAACTAAATAGTTTCCCGCATCGAACAGAAAAAGAACCACGAAAATCGGTTGAGAACTAAGGCCTGGGCAGACGACACAAGATTATGCCCAAAAACGCACGTTTTTTGAGCTTTAACCCCCCCCTTTAACCCCCAAACAAAGATGAAAAAGGGCGATTTTTCCATTTAAAAAAAAACCTCATTTTCGGCCACCGTTCCCAAAAACTCAAGTAAAATCCAAAAATGGATACCACCACGTGATTCAGCGTCGAAAATGAATGAAAATACATGTATCACACTTGGGATCCACCTTTCTCCCAATTTTGGCACAATCCAGAAGCTACGCATGTTTGCGCGCTCACTAGACGGGTTGTGTGCAACCAAAAAAAAATCGGTTGAGAGTTCATAAATTCATAAATTCATAAGTTCATAAATTTTACATAGAATCTAAATATGCAATAAAATATAGGGGTTCCTATTTGAGATAACAAAGTTGGTGTTCGTTGGTGTTCGCAATGCGCACCGTGGTCATATTTGAGATCCTTGGAAAAAATCATGAATATTTAAAAATAAAAAAATAAAAATTTAACCACTATCAGGGCGATTTTAGCAGGGGGGGGGGGGGGCAACTCGTGCGAACCCTATATACTATATAGGGTACATATTATGTACGTAACATGATGACCACGAACAATAGTAAGTTTGTAAGATTTTGTAAGTATCGGGATTTTCAGTCAGCCCGAACCCATCAATTTCCCGAGTGAGTGGCCAAAACTCCCATCGCCCTACAGTCATTGTGGTACCTATGTCGCAGTGTAGTGGACTGATACGTTATAGTACGAGTATGTTCAGTGCGTCATTCACAATTCTCATTTTGTGTCCTGCTGGATTGAGTTGCAATCCTCTGTATTACTGTACGAGTCGGATGAAGATATACGCTGGCAGGGCCTCTGCATGGAAACGAAGTGATCAGATGACTTGAAGTTTCATCTTCCATCCCCGATCAAGGAGTACACAGAATATGGAAGCTCTGAAATTCTTCTTATGAGTATTTCAGTGAGTCGTTTATCTCATGAATCCATATTGAATTGGAAAGGAAAGTCCATTATCAGTGAAAAGTAATTAATTTGGTACATCAAGTACGATTGTTGTCCACATCATTCTTATCTTCCCTTTTCAAAAAAGAGGTGACTGGAGTATAAAAAAATAACATTTGGTTTTCTACGCTAACAAGGCTATTCAGTGGAAATTGTTTAATTAAACTGCTATTGAAAGAAATTCTCTTTCATGGAGAAGGTAAAGCGCAGTGTCTCCTCTACATCGATAGAAGATGGGATTCGCGAAAACCTCTGAAATGACACAATGCTCAAAAGCTAATTGGATCGCCACCCCCTTCTCATTCTTTTTATACCAAAAGCCGAGACAATCATGTTGTTGAAGGACAACGAAATGAGAAGAGTAAGTTTGGAGAAAGAAGAGCCAAAGTGAACAAGTTCCATATTGACTTTCTTATTGGTTGACTGTCACAAAAGGAGGAAGGCTTCCATTGTAGTGAGCAGTATTGTTGCCGAGGTTGTGATTGCTATCGATTCTGCCGCTAAGTCCAATTTGTGCCCGAGACTTGGAGGACCTCCACGGGGCCTATTACCTACAACTATCCCCTTACGACGTCATTGTCAGATTGTCAATATGCCTTTCTCTTCTTTTTTTTACTAAGTCGGATTTTTCGAAGCTGACAGCTCACCCCCTTTCTAACTGAAAGGAGAAAAAAAAGACACAAAATAACGCCAAACCAATCAATACGATGAACGGCTTCGCTTTTCTTCACTCGCGTTCACAATAGTTCCTTTTCACTAATATTGTCTAATGGTCTGCCTAAACAAGAATTATGATTCAACCACGAGATTAATTTGTTATTCTCAAACGCCTTTAGCTCATTGCTGCTTTATATTGAACTACTTCCTAAGATATTCACAAAATATTGAAGGATTCATTGGATAGTCGGTAACTGATTCTATTAAAGAATTTGAAATGATTTGTAACTTATTTTGATCAGTTTTGTGTTTCATAATATTGTCGATGATCCATAATGATTGTTTTTTTAACATGTTTTTTATTGTGCCAAGAAATAACTTAATAACAATGCCATTTTGAAATTAGGATGAGATACTTCAAAACCAGGAACTTCACTAAGTTTTGGTATTAAATGAATGGGGTTAGTTCAGCTAGTTATAAGAATACAATTATCATCTACGTACCGTATTGGTGAATCCATCGTAACAAGTCGAGTACAGGAGGCGAGCGCTTTCGATGTAAAGGGGTCACATTCAAAACTGACAACTCACTGAAAAACCAACTGAACTCTTGCATTGACAAAACCAACACAGACGACAGAAGTGGAGTTTACAAACTGGTTTGCAGCTGTAAACACACATACATTGGACAAACAGGACGCAACTTGAATAGAAGATACTCCGAACACATCAGATCTTTCCGACTCCAACACTAAACGCTCCAACTACGCAAACCACGTGAACAACCATGGACATGAATCATCCGACATAAAATACTGCATGACACTCCTCCACCCACAACAGAAAGGACGACGACTGAACATACTTGAAAACATGGAAATATACAAACTACGTAAATTTGACGGACGTATGATAAACAAAAACCTACTTGACACTACCTCAG
Source organism: Apolygus lucorum (assembly GCA_009739505.2). Lineage (NCBI taxonomy): Eukaryota > Metazoa > Arthropoda > Insecta > Hemiptera > Miridae > Apolygus > Apolygus lucorum. The sequence continues at coordinate 58,225,550 of CM019176.2, forward strand.
ACACTATATTCAAACCACTGGACAAACTCATCCAAAAACGAAAAACCCCCACAGACGGATTTACTGACAACCTGAACAACGAAAGACAACGAACAGAACACACTACCATATCTCCTTACAAACGCTAACAGCACTCCTATGACTCCACTAACTTCCAGACAACCAAACTACCTAAGATATCATAATTTCAAACAATAA